>PQWD01004398.1:22936-61414 GCA_019425675.1 Leucinodes orbonalis
CCTTTAACACAATGAATACCTCATTTAAATAATAGCCGATTCACTCAGACTTGCCTCGGGACCCCATTGCGCGAAATATTTATATGTCTTGATATCGCCCACTAGAATCATTAATAAAGGATATCAATTAATAAAAGGGTGAAATGTAGCGCACCTGTAAATATCATTGTACATGTAGTTGATAATATAAGACTCGGTTTCAATTTCTATTTATTTTATAAGTTTATGAACATGCGTATTACAGGGGTGATTTATGTAATTTCGTTCTGCCATGATTAACCTTAACCGTTTGATAGCCTTCTGCGGCAAATAAAGGCACAATTATTATTAAAATAATAAAAAATACATAGAATGAATGCATACTTTTTAATAAGATATATCTACAGATGTTAAATAATAGATTAGTCAATTCCAGTCCACGCCTACGAAGAGATCCAAAAGGTTGTGCGCGAAGTCGACCAATCCACACTACACATACACCCTTAACGTTTATGCCCCTCGGTGGAGACGAATGAAGTGAAGATTTGGATTCCCATGCAGTGGGATATTTTAGACTAAGACGATATGAGCATAACACCCACAAATTATCAATATCAACAAATTCCTCATCTCCATCACCTTTCATGGCATCACGCGTTATATAAAAAAGGAGTATTTCAATTTTAACGGTATCATAAAAAAGTATATTGAGCGATTCCTCGTTCATTAGCTGGATACGTATACTTTTAATTACGGATTGCTAGTAAAAACATTATGTCGTACGCAAAATACCACATCATCATTACAGCAATTAGCGATCATGCGGATTAATTGTTTAATTTACATCAAATTGTCACGGCTTCTGGGTAATGAGTTTGTAACACAAAAAATTACAAACAACAATAACTCCTTTGACATTTACAATCTGTCACGAATTTTTAGTTTTATTAAATAATGGATAATTTCGTATAATAATAATAGGGTCATGCTGCAAGAAGTAAATAACGCAGAAAAAATGTTTTTCTGCGCTATTTACTTCTTGCAGCATGAATATAACGACGTTTGAATATTATACCTATAATATTATTAACCAATATAATATGAAATTTGTTTTATTCTATTAACGCCTGTTATTCTATTAACCCAAATCCATTGTTTGAAATGTTTTTGCTAGAGCTCAAAAACTCACAAATTATTTCCTTAATTTGCGGTCTTAGATCGCATAAAACTATAATTCTTATGTTTTTCAAACATTTTTATGCATCAGTATTTGATAATAGAGACGGCCTCTTAAGGCAATGACTTTTTGATGTTTTCTATTGTTGTGAATTACGTAGCCACATATTAGTATTTCTTATAATGACACAAGTTACCAAATAAAGTGTCGGTTTTTTTTCGCGTTAGTTAATTACTACAAGAACTTTAAATTTCCACTGCCGAGTAAATTTGTTTCGATGTGACTTAAGCGTTATATTATTCCTAATAAAAAATACCCTACGTTAATAGTACGTGCGTACTAAGTCATTGTTTTCATAGCAATATATAGCCCGAAACTGACATAGAGGCTTGTTCTATGGGAACTAAACAAGTATGTATGAAATAAGTAAGTAATTAAGCTTACTGGTGGTGAATAGCGTCTGTCAAATATACTCTTACCGGTGAAACTGCGAAGTACTGTAGCCAACAGTGAAAAGCGAGAAAAATGACGACTATACACTTATGGTCTTAAAATTAAGAGCCCTGTACTGTTAATAATTTGTAACGTATAATTAGTATAATCAAATCAAAAAAGTTCATTATACAAGATACATTATAAAAGCCTTGATTCTGTCTGACTGATTCCTTTATGTCACATGTGTGAGGTTTTAAATGTAAAAGCGTGGGCGACATGCTTTTCATTTGTAGGCTGTCTTGTATGTATTACAAAATATTTGTTAATATCCACATTATATACTTACATATTAATCGATGCTTTCCATTAAACATTTATAAAAAACGATATTATGACATCATCACTCATAGTAGTACTCATGGAAGTATTTGTATTCAAAAAGCTGATGATAAAGCCATATGACGTGCTATTGAAGATGCCTGTGTTAAGCATTGGCTAAAAGGAACTAATGTGATTCATACCTATTAAGATTTACACACAGCGTCATCTAGTCAAACTAAGCGATAAACTTGAATTTAAGAAATTTAACTATGAACGAAGAAAACAAATCCATCCATCGGGCCGGAGGGCGTCCTACGCTACGCTTGCCAAGACGCGGTCTCAACTCGTCTGCTCTAACGGCCATCGGTTCTGCGACATACGTGACCAGCCCACTCCCACTTCAGGTTATTATCTAGTCGCTAAAAGCACATTCGTTAGAAATGGTCAACCCTATTAACGTATCGTTCATCTCCACGATCAACTCAACTCTAAATATCTGATTAAGGAACATTACACTACTTACTTATTGTTTAACCAACAGCTGTCAATCACTGATGTCGGTGACCTCTACGTACTGTTTTCGTAATATTCAATCAATGAAAATGAAATTTTGAGGTGTGTCTCGAAGTACGGTGTTGAACTGTGGCAGCAGGAACGAGTCCGAATTATTATTACAACAATCGTTTTAAACCATTTAGTACGGTGATGACTATGATGTTAATATAATGACGGAGTACCCGACACGGGCGATTCAGATTTCTAGCCAGGTTTCCGGCGCTTTCTGGCTTTCGCTTTCGCACTGAGGGCAGCAAATTACCACTATTATGGGATAATTTTGTGTCACCGTCTGGTCAAGTGAGGTTGAGGCCATCTCAGTGCATGGTAACGTGTTCATTCGACTAACGCACGCTCGATGACGCCGACTACTATCTCGTGCAATTCTGAGGAAAATATTGCAAAGCTTACATAACTTTGTGAAATTACTGGTAACGGTGTCTTTAAGTCAAAGTATCCATTTTATTTCAATAGCAGTAATAATATTTGAAACTAAAACAAATAGCAACCACCAACGTTCTGATAGTAGATAGGCGCATAGCTTATAGTTTGCCTACAGGTTCTTTCCATACTTCATGTAGATTGTGGCCAAAATTTGTATCTTTTTTTGTTAACAGGATAAATCTTACCAAGGACATCTGTAGTATCTTGCAGCTCTAAAACTGCATATTTTGCTGTCAAATCGGCTGCAGTGTTAGGCTACCTAATGGATGCAACGGAAATTTTAGGGAGGCCTAAGTTCAGCAGTGGACGTAACATAAAATGGTGATGATGATAATGTTAGGCTGAAATCAAAATCCTCGAAGTCATAAATAGGTTTGCTCACATTGCAAAATACTCTTGGGGATTTCACAGCTTGAATGATGATATTCAAACACGTTATCGTAATTTTGTCCAAACCACTGTAAAATCTCTTAATCTAAACATACTTCACTCATAAGTATGTATACCTTACTTTGTGTCTAAGTCTTATCCTATTGTTATTCTTTAGCGTGATGGCTAAATACTTTCAAACTAAAATACTTTCAAAAATTAATTAATAACTCAAATACTCGATAAACATGGCCATCCACTAACCCAATAACTCTTTTTTGGGGTTCAAAACCGTAACCAACCACGGTTAGCCAGTGTGGTTCGTTGGAATCAGCAAGAGAGCAAGATCTCCACGAGCAGGAGAAGTTTGTTTGTGACATTATTTAAAAGCAAAAATATCTTTCAAGTAAAAATAGAACTAAATGTATTAATCAATAAAGGTTAACATGGAAAAGAAAAAACGTTCTACACTTTAACTATACTTCAAAGAAGAGAAAAAAGATATTCTAGGATCAACTTTTAAACTTGAATCTAGATTATTTTATGCCTATTCATCTTAAAATAATGATGCAGTTCTCCAATAGCCTTCGTTTGAAATTCCTCCTAAAATTTCGATTATAAATCTAAATAACCTTTTAAAACATTTAGTTTGAATAAAGTACAAGATGACCTTTTGTATAGGTACGTAAACTTAAAATAGTATTCATAAACTTTGAATTTATACAAATAGCTAATTTAACGTCTTAACTTATGGTAGTAGCTTTGCAAATATAACTTGTTCTTGGAATAGCACGTTATGAGTATCAAGTGTATATTTACGGTCCCATCCACCGTATAATCCTTTGCTAGAAAAGCTAAAAAGCTTCGTCAGTGATTGCGGGGATTTTGACTGAAACCTGGCTATTTTTTATTGCGTGTTCAATTAATAAAATTTCAATTCGTTGTTGTCGTGACCTCCGCCTCATTTGATTGATTTAGCCAAATCGACAGATTTTAATTCAATCCCTATTCATGTTTCTCCCACAAAAATATAGGTATCAATTTATCTAGCCCTCCACGCAATGCATCGTTTTGGTACGCCCTGAGACTCCATGTACAATACCTAATGATGGCCTTCTGCGCTCGCCTGTTTCTCACTGAAGCTGTAAAGTCCATCTGCGATCACTAAAACGCCATCGAACGAAGAAAATCGGTTACATTATACTTATTTGTTCATTGATGATTACCACAATAGGATGTAGCCGAACAATGATTGCTACATCACAAAGCTTCGTATACGAGCACCGACAAAACCTGCTGAATCACGCAATTCCCAAGACAAAACTTCCAATATCTAATCATTAATTAAGCAAATAAATATAGAGACATTCCATACGACCGGCGCTCGTAAAAAATAGACGTTTACCCAAGAATGGTAACAATACGACATTCCGCTGTGGAGCGCTCGCAATTTTATTCGCAATCCTGCATACGAGGCATTGTATAAATTTCATTAGGCAAATGAAATCCATCTGTAATTGGCATAGTGCATGCGAACATCTGTATAGGACGCATAAATGTCAGGAAGCAATATAATATCGTGAAGCAATTAAATAGGAATCTTAATTCGATGTGCGTCATTCCTTTATGAAGACGACCTATGTTTATGTGTCTTCTCATTGTATAGTATAATCGTTTGATTGATGAAGAAGATCAACCGTGGCATATGATTTAGGATTATTCTCTTATTTCATAGGCAGGCAATATACAATAAATTTGAAATTTCATCAATACCACCTTGATCAATGGAAAACTTCTACCGTACGCTTTTGTAAAAACTTTTTAGGCGTATCACTTACCATCAGGTAAGCGTCCTGATCGTCCGAGTCACTTTGTAACGTAAAAAAAACAGAAAATGTGAAGTAATATATTTGTAGGTAATATTGTTTAAAATATGTAAGCGGTGAGCCCCTGGCGTAGCTAGCGTACGATACTTAGTCCCACTGAATCTTCTGGTACTGAACTAATAGCAGATATCTATCCATTTCTCATCTGTTGAGTATATAGCACTCCAGCTAATCCGTTACATCCATACATTTGCAATTACATATTGACACTTGAAGGCTTAATTATTAGTTCTTAACACGTCACACTATCTTGCATATAATAAACGAGTAAGTGATTAACATGAGACACCCGGCTAACTAATGGATTCTAGTAATAAATTAATGTTAATTCTCAATAACCATAATTCTGATCGTTTGAATGAAACCGATACGTATTTTATGGTAAGATGTGCGTATAATTTTGCGTTGGAAGCGGTGCATAATTCGACGGCGTATTTATTTTGGGTTAGGGGACATCTCGTCCCAGTCCGAAACTCGGACCAGGGACGAAATCCACCCGTTCAGATTTGATAGTGGGCAACTTGGCCCATGTTGATTCTGGTGTTGGGACAAATCGACCACTGAATATTATTTAGGGGTTTTTTGGTCCCAACGTGATGTGTGCAGGTTGCAAGTGCTATATTTTTTTATTTTCATCTATACTAATATATAAAGCTGAAGAGTTTGTTTGTTTGTTTGAACGCGCTAATCTCAGGAACTACTGGTTCGATTTGAAAAAGTCTTTCAGTGTTAGATAGCTTATTTATCGAGGAAGGCTATAGGCTATATATCATCACGCTACGAGTAATAGAAGCGGAGCAGCAATAAAGAATGTTTCAAAATCGGGGGTATTTTTTATACTTGGAGCTTCCGCTGCGTACGCTGCGTAAACGGTTAAAGTTACACAAAAGTCATGTATAAGAGTATTGTTCTGCTTTTAATGGTCTACAAAAAAGTCTGCGACAGTATATGTCTATTTTTTAAGGTAAGCTCACTATAACATATTAAAATTAAATATATAAAAGCTAGTTCTTTAATAAAATTGTGTGATCCAAATAAGTGGAAAGGAGGTAATTATACTTGCAAATTATTCAAAACATACCCCCTATTTTTGCGGTATACTTATATCGCTTGTGATTATCACGTTCAATTAAAGCACGTTCACGTGAAACTTAAGCAACTATCTGAATGGATCAACATTGGATAGGTGATCAAACATTTAAGTACTATCAAGTCACTACGCGCTTTGGAAGCCAGCTACTATATAACTCCCTGCAATCCGTATTCAGTCCACGTGTTGGGTTATGACCCAATCTCCAAATTGCCGCGCTATGTTGGAAGGCCTGTGCTCTGCAGATGGATGATATAGCCTATTTGATGAGTCTGAGAACGTTCAACAATAATTCATGATAACTTAAAAAAGTTAATGTGCCTAGCACCATTTCGGTAGCGAGCGCCGGAATTCACAACCTTTCTCCTATTGCATTATAATGCATCGCTCCCCGAAATCAGTGGGTATAAAATAACAATCAAAGGGAATAAAATAACACGTTTAAAATTCAATTCAAATCCTAAAATTAGATGCACGTAACCGTTTGTATAAAATTACCTCCGATACAAATAGCCCCATTACATTATCGAGTTGTGAAACCTCCTAAAGCCATAGCAATTCTCACATAACGTTACTTAATTTATAAGATCGCTGGCTCAACATCATTTTATTATGATTTAAATACTACTATATACGCATTGAAATTCAGTTTGTTGGTATCCAAAAATGACCTCTATCCAAGTATTAATAAGTACTAGGTAGGAGGAGTAGGAAGATTCATATAAAACGATGCGCCAATGGTGTTCTTATATCTGTTTAATGGGGAGGTCATAACACCATGATATAACATTGGTGTGTATTAATTTCCTTCGACACCTCTGTAGGGTTACCACATGCAATTAAATATCAAATTGTAGTCTGATAAACGGACATGAGATAAAAAGTATTTTTTTTAATTTATATATGAAACTATTGCGTTCTTCTTTATAAATATTTATTGAAGAATGGATTGAATAACTTTTTAAAATAAAATTTAATATTAACATGTAATTAAATAAAACTGTTAGTATTCTTGTGAAGGCTTAGGCGAACTCAAAATGCATCCTGATAAAAACCGGAAGAGGCTCTACAGATCCGCTAACATAATTTAAATCTGCTCGGCGCGGTGACTTAAAATCCTTAAATCCCTTTTTGTGGTAGGTAGGCTTTAGTAGTTATTAAATTATTTATCCCTTCTAATATACTTTGAAATTCATTAACGCTCTAGTTTAAATAAATAAGCTTGGGCAGGAAAGGCTTAATAATAATAATCTTTATTTCAGGTAAGTTACACCCATACAAATTCATCAATTCACCAAATAAAAAAAAAACAAAAAAAAAACAAAAACAAAAAACAAAAAAAAAACAAAAACAAAATGAATAATTAATGTTAATAATTATTCATTTTGTTTAATTAATAATTAAATTAATAATTAACAAATTAATAGTACCTTTACCCATTTAACCACCGCAATTAAATTTCAATTCAATTCTTCATTGCTTTTCCATTTGTTTATAGGTTGATATAGTTAAAGAAAGAAAGAAAAAAAAATCTTTATTCAAATAAATCTGTTACAGATACTTTTAAATCGTCAATTGTTATTATTATCATATTTTTTGTAACTCTACCACGGTTAAAAACTAAACAAACAAAACAAACATTAGTATCAATATGGAGGAGCCATGCACTAATCTAGAGTGCAGTGGTGATATTTTCATAAAAATCAAGTGTTTACTGACAACCCTACCGTGATTACATTACTACTTGCCGCCACTTCTCATCGATTCCGATGAGATGGAAAGTGATGATTTTATTGTCTTTTTGTTTCCAACGCGTAGGCTCAGGTGCAATTTAGACCCCGGTGCCGTCAATTTGATCAACAGTAAACCGTAATAAAAGCTTGCTTAATTTATAACTATAGCCTGTCAATACGCGAGCAGTTACGAGATGTGTCTGTATAAAGTACGAGGTGTAAGAGATGAAAGAAAATTTCTATCTTTTTTGGATCCAGATCTATTTTGTCACCAGCGTCCTATTTATTGTTCGACTGGACGCATCACAGGCTACCACCTCCTAGGAACTTTTGAAGGAATGGAATATCAAGGCGTTGAATATACAGATTATTGAGTATTCTTTTGTAAGTGTAACTATAATGATACGTTGGTTTAAAATAAACAGATGTTCAAAGAAACCTTAATGCAGAAAAGTTTTTTACCGAGAAAACGGCTTAATGGTTCTTGTAATCACTTGAGATCCAGTTTCCCGATGCACATTCTTTCAACTTAAATCTTCCTACAACTTTTATGTATAAGTTTATTAGTGTATGGTTAACTAGGTTGTATTTTTAAAAAGTAGAAATATTTTATTTGTTAAAAGTAAACTACATAATATGATCAATTTGTTGCCAACCAACAAACAAAAAATCCAAATGTTGAATTGCCTATATTAGCCTTCCAAGGCTTCATTTAACAAACTACCAAGTAGGTTGCGCTATTCATTCGCGCTACTAATGGTATGTTTGCAAAAAAAGTCTCATAAAATATCGCCTCCATTTAAGGTATACATATTATTTTTACACTTTCCCATAGCCAGCAACGTAAATTGTATTTTGATGTTCGCGCTTTCTACCACACGCGTGAGGCCATTTGTCTTCGACACACTCTTATTTTTCCCGACTACAGTATGAGGGTTATTTTTTTTTTCAAGCTTATGTATGTAGATTTCTAAGTTCCCTGCTGTAGCCTCAACGAATTGACGTATTTTAACATAGGTGTCATTAGATATGTCTCTATAGCGCGAGTGTCACATCAACAAAAGTATAAAAAATCAAAATGGCGGATTTTAAACGCCATTTTGTAAGATACATATTTTTTTTCCTATCTCATCGAGTGGGGTATCAATGATGGTATTTTAAAAATAGTATGAATGTGTGAAAATTGTCGTAATTAGACTGATTTATTGAATATGAAATGCACGCCCGAGTACAAAGTGCCGATGCAGCGACTTACAAATATCGTTGTAATTAGGTTACTGCTAAGGTAATGTGCGGTAAATCGTACAGCTTCGTTTACGAAATATTGAGCATTAAATTTATTTTTTAGAAAATAGAAAACAGAGTGTTCTGAGCTGTCTGGACTTATATCTTTAGGTAACTAAAACGTCAGAAATTAAAAAAAATATTATTTAAAAATAAACCGGTTCTTTTTTTTGTATGATACCTATATCTGACTTCTGTATGATAATATGGGTTCTACATTTTGCACAAAACTTCTTTTTCTTTCTTCCATTGGAAGAAAGAAAAAGAAATACGCTCCAAAAGTCTAAAATAATACTACTTAAACCAGCTGCAGTTGCAACAAAGTCACAATAAAAAAGGTAAAACTGAGATAAAAATGCTCAGTCTGCTTTGGACGAATATAGCTCGTCATAAACTTTACCAATTAAAACTCGAAGCGCCGATGTAAAAAGTCTTGCTGATTGAGACTTAACAGAAATATTAATCCAACCTTATTTTACCACGGTTTTGAACCATATTAATATAATACACAATAACAACATGTTGACGTCTACCGATACACCTCTATCATCTTATCATTAGGGGTCCGGTTTGGCAATCCTCGATATTCACAGGATGCACCAAATGAAATTGCCCTATGGTCTAAGGCCCATATTTTAAAACGAGACTCAAGCGTTCGTCTGATTGGAACCAGCCCACGTTTCTTTTCTAGTTCCATGGTCTCCACTCAAAAAGCTTCCATCAAAATATTTATTTTAATGAATGTGTTGCGAACATCTGTGGTGACGTCTGGTGATACATTTTTTACGGCGGGGATCACATTTTCAATCAGATGGACCTATTAACCACAAGATCCTTCTTTCTTCTTTAATAAAAAAAATAGATCGAAAATTTTTTTAGGTGCTTGATTTTGCAAGACCCATCCAATTGCGTCGTGGTGTAAGACAGGGGGATGTTATATCCCCGAAACTGTTTACAAACGCATTGGAGGATGTCATCAAGAACCTGGACTGGTCTGAACGAGGCGTCAACGTCAATGGAGAGTATATTTCCCATCTGCGCGTTGCTGACGATATCGTCATCGTTGCAGATTCACCGGAAGAGCTTGCTGAGATGTTGAATAGCCTAAATGAATCCTCCCGACGAGTTGGGCTTGGCATGAATTTGGACAAGACGAAAGTCATGTTCAATGATCATGTCATGCCACAACCGATATGCGTCGATGGCATCCTTCTCGAAGTTGTGCAAGAATACGTTTACTTGGGCCAAACGATCCAACTTGGCCGGCACAATTTCGAGAGGGAAGCTAGTAGGAGGATTCAGTTGGGCTGGGCGGCATTCGGCAAGTTACGTCAGGTCTTCACGTCGACGATTCCGCAATGCTTAAAGACAAAAGTCTTTGAGCAATGCGTCCTACCCGTACTTACATACGCAGCTGAGACATGGACACTGACTGCGGGATTGGTTCACAAGTTCAAAGTCACTCAACGCGCAATGGAGCGGGCTATGCTTGGAGTCTCTCTTAGGGATAAGATCAAAAATGATTTAATCCGTAAGAGAACTAAAGTTACCGACCTAGCCCGCCGGATCAGCAAGTTGAAGTGGCAGTGGGCTGGTCACGTATGTCCCAGAACCGATGACCGTTGGAGCAGACGAGTTCTGGAGTGAAGACCGCGTCTCGGCAAGCGTAGCGTAGGACGCCCTCCGGCCTGATAGATCGACGACTTGCGAAAGGTCGCTGGTGGAGGCTGGATGAGGAAAGCGGACCGGGATATCTGGCGCAAAATGGGGAGACCTATGTCCAGCAGTGGACTGCGATAGGTTGAATAGGATAGGCTTGATGTTTATAAAGTAATTGGTAGAATACAAAGTTCCCATGGTTACTAAGTGATGAACCGTAAACAGTGATAAACATAATAATCTCCATACACTTTCGCAGGTTCACAATGTAACAAGAATGTTATTCATACATTACTGTAGTCAATTACTTCAAAACATACAAAAATAAAACAGTAATTGGTGAGCCTAATAGTCGCTTGCCTATTAGGAAGCCGGGAAGGCTTGTTTTCTCTGTTATTATTCGCCTCAGGGGTCCATTTACATTGTGTGAAAGAAAATTATTGTTTGTAAGTTTGCTAGCCGGCGGGTTCGTTAGCAGATAGAAAACTAATATTTAATTCTAAAATTTGCTGTATCAACATCTAATTGAATAAAAATATTGTGTATTTTATTTTGCATCTTGTATAATAACTAATAAGATCAAAATAAATTAAAACCGTGCTCGTGCTGAAAGTAACATTCTTCGTCTTGTAACGTGATATTTATCTTACGACTTCGTGTTGTTTTTGTATAGGCAATCTAGGCATGCTCAAAAGGTAGTAACAAGGGGTAAGACAGTTTTCATGCGTGTGACTTTCTCTGGAATTTAAGTAACTTGAATAAAGTTACCTAACTGCTGATTAAACCAGCTCTGTATCATAATATTCCGGTGAAGCTTCAGACTTGATACGAAACCATACCGACATGTCCGATTCGTAAACCCAATTTATTATTGATTGAGTTATTATTACAATTTTTAAACTTGCTCATGGCCAGCATATTATATCACTTGGATTTTTGAATTAGTAACCAATTCATAATTTAGGTAAGAACCTCCAAATTTGTTTGCAGCGCCCTACGTCATGTGTCATAAAACACAAAAGTAAAAGTTAATTTTGTAAGTTTATTTATAAACTTAAGATGTGTACTACATAGTATTATCGTTATGCTGAAACAACTCTTCGATAAATATCTGCTCTATATAGTACTAGAACATTCAATTTGCTTCTTACGCTGAATAGATTACTTATAATCAAGCAGAGTTGAACGGACGGCCTTGCAACTTGTACCCTGGTCTTCTATTTGTAGAATTGCATGATGGACTTATGACTCGACTATAGTTGCATTCTTGCTTAAACTTAACAGATTAGTACTTAGTACGTGACGGAGGATTGGAACACAATGTTAGAGTTTTTAAATATAAACCGAATTCTCTCTAGACTTAAGATACAATCAACAATTAAGTCATGTTACAGGCTTAATGTTTACTTTAGTACTAGATGACGCTGTGTCAACGTCAGTAGATATTTATTTATTTGTAACTTAATTAACACATTCCTGTGACCTGATATCCAACAGATAAAAAAGTTAATTTTTTAACCTTTCCCGGGTTGTCAAAGTTAAAACTGATTTTATTAAGACAAGCAAAGTTAGAATGCATTTAGGCAACCCTATAACAGCTCATCGCCAAGTATTTGTAAGGCGTATAAATATTTCAATTTGCCCGAAGCAAAGCGAGCACCCAGATTGATTTGTATCTGTTTACGCGCTTCAACGTCAATCCGTCGGCGGAATGACAAATTATAACATGCGAGGTATTTATTGCATAGTATCATAGCAGCTATCCGTCTTACTAGGGTTGCCACAAGGGCTTTCATACGAACCAAACAAAACTTGACCTTTTAACGAATAAAATATCAACTTTTTGTCTTGTTTGTGATTATGTTTATTTTCATTGGCCATTTATAGTCTTACATGATTAATAAAGAGGTTGATGAAGTGAGTAATCAACTCTGTTGCCATATCCGATGCTACAGCTTTTGATGAAACAATTTAATGAAATTGTACCTATTTTATAACAGTAATAAAGTGATTTAGTAAAAGTGGGTTACGTATAATTTAATGATTCAATATATGATTGCTTACCACTGTTAAAAGTCACTGTGAACTTCTAACATTCATCATAGAATATATTCAAGTTATAAAACCCTCGGTATCCAGTTATTTTACAGCTTGTCACATTTTTTAGCCCATACCAAAACACCAAACCCTGACATGGCGGATACCAAAACGCCAAATTTAGTGTTCTTAACAGGTATTTAAAGTATTTGTAGTCCTAACTTGTTAATTTTTCATTTGTTCTCTATACTAATGTGGACAGTGGTTAATTTGCAATGTAACGTTTAAGCCTGGTGATCATGATGAGAATGAAATACATAAGTACAAACAGTAAACTTATTTAGTTAGGGAGGCCACGGCCGGTGGATAAAAAAAAACGAAATTTAATATAAAACTTCAATTAAGATAAATTACATACAAATTAATTATAAATTATAACTACCTAAATCCAATGTTTGGAATGAAATGAAGTCACTTCATAACTTGTAAATACCGATGATAAACATAAACTATTAATAATTGTATTATGTTTTTGTTTATTACTGTAAATGTGTGTGTGCAATAAATAATTTTATCTATCTATCTAAAAATAAAACTGAGTTGTATTGCGTTGCGTTTAGTGGCGACAAAACTTATGATTTCAAACCAAAATTCTATTTTGTAGGCATCAATTGCACAAGCGCAGCCGTTGTAACTACTTTTATACGTGTAATTACCTATTACCAATTGCATAAACTAATGAACTTTGTTTGGCTTCAGAAGTTAAGTTTTTGTTAAGACCATATGAGTAAATCAAGAGGTGGGTTTAATCAAATGGGTGATAGGGGGATCAAAAAACCCTTTCATCCGCGTCATATTTTCTTAGCTTAGCCTTCCAATGTGGAGGTTGCAAGTTCAAATCCCGCCACGTACCAATCTATTTTCGAATTTTCAAATTGTATTGTACGTTTTTTCGACGCTTTTACGTACGTGGAGTTGGCCAATCCGCACAGGACCCGCGTGGACGACTAAAACCCATACACTCTTTCTGGGTAAGCTCGTGCTTCTCGGTGGGGACGTATAATTATTATTTACGTGATCGTAAGCAATGGGTTAAACTTGGTATATATGAATCTCTTCCCTATCCCACACCATCGGGCGTAAGTCAGGGATCGATACTTGGTCCATTGTTATTCCTGATCATGGTCATTGATATACCATCAGTTGTCTCTAAAGTTTACTTTATGCTGATGATTTGAAGCTTTATATGAATATCAGATCTGAACTAGATTGCCAGGCTCTTCACTAGATATTGACATGATTCAACAATGGAGTCGTACGAATCAGATGGAGTTTAATCTTGGCAAGTGTTGTGTTGTGACTTTTGGTCGGATCAGGCATCCTATAATATTTAATTACACTTTAGATGGCCTCATCGTTCCGAGACAATATAGTGTAAAGGATTTGGGAGTAACATTCGATAGTGAACTAACATTTAACTGTCATATTGCAGCATTAGCTACCGAGTCCTTCAAACGGTTAGGCTTTATACTTCGAAATTCTCGTGACTTCAGTAATGTACATGAATAAGGCTCCTTTTTGCACATTAGTACGAAGTAAAGTGGAGGCAGCTGCTTGTGTGTGGAGTCCCCACGAGGTTTCTTACACGTTAGTTATTGAGAAAATACAGAAAGCATTCCTTAGATATTTATACAAGAGACAATTTGGCTATTACCCATTTATGTATCCAACAAATTTTATTTTAGGATGTTTGGGGTACAACTCGCTTGAAGTGAGGCGGAAGTTGAATATGATAGTATTGGCTCTAAAAATTCTGAGAGGGATGGTTGATTCTATCGACTTACATGAGAAGCTGTGTAAATTATTTACCCCAAAACAATTACTACAGAAGTAGACGCCATAAGTTACTGGCAGAGCCTTCTTGTCGGACAGTATCTCATGCACAATCACCGGTACCTAGGGTCCTCAGATTGTTGAACTCCCTTCTGGATGGGTTCCCAGAGTGTGATTTGTTTGCTGATGAATGGAAGGATATATTGTCGATATGCTTGAAGTTTTGTGAGAGATTTGATGAGTGAGAGTAAAATTTTTAGATGTATTAGATGTATTGTAATCTTTAATTATTGTAATTGTTATCAAACGTTATAATTAAAGTAAAATAAATAAATAAATAATGAGCTGATAATAATGATGATGATAATAATCTATTGATGGTGGTATCTAAAACCATCAGGTAAATCGTCCAGTCCACTTCACACTTTTAAACATACCAAGCATCACAAGCAAATTTTAACATGCTTTTTTTATTAATTTAACTCTATTGTATTATTTGCTTTTTTACAAAACAAGTTTTATGTGTATTCACGATACTATTAATAACAGTAGAGCGTAATAACCTCTTCATTACTGGGCCGTAAGGGCAATATTTCGTTGGTAATTGCTCGGCCTGGGACGGTATCGTAGCTAACGAGTGGCGCTAAAACAAGCTTAATTGTAATTCTGATCTTTAAAAGCACTCCCGCTCCATAAGTCGTTTATTCTTACCTTGTTTTGATCCTAGAGTCCGCTTCATAATATAATAACGGGTCGATTTCAAGTAGGTACACATTTTGTTTTACAATGTTTATTTATTGTGGTGTAAGTGTCCCTTAAGTTGAATTAGACTATCACGTCAGTACTCTTAACGTCTTAACAGCCTTAGTCTATAATAAGACCTCGTTAACTACCAACATGTACTCAAGCAACATAATTGTGAGACCTTATTATGTGGTTTAACCATTGAACGCCGGGAATCCAGACAAAATAGAAATTCTATTGTGTCTGGCGCTTTAAGACGTCATTGGCAGTCAAAGGGTTAATTTACGCCATTCGTTCTGGTTTGTCCTAGTGCAATAGAAACATAAGAAACGTTTCTCTTTGTATTCATTTTTTTCTATGTATAAAATACGAATTAAACAAAAATACTAAGTACCTATAGTAGAGGATGATTTTTTTCTCCAAAAGTTTGGCATTAACGAGCTGAACACTTTTCGTGCTGTTGAATGAACACTAAGTCGTCTCTATGCCAGAATTGAATACACTCTTACTTCTTATAATCAATAGGTCTAGAAGTATTTTAGCCGCTTGGGTAAGTCCCCAGACGTATCCTGCCTGCTTAACATAAGAAAAAGCCATTAAGGTAGCTTCAAAGGCCGGGCATTATTTGTACAATTAGTTTACGCCTCGATTTAAACCTCCGATATTATTAAATTTCACGTGCCATTTTCACAACAAGGTTTTAATAGAATAAAACGTGGAAGATGTGTCAATGATGTTCAAAGTATCGATTCGTGATATGTTCACAAAACATCTGAAAATAAGTGTTCCAAATACAGCGACAGCACACATACACATATGTATTTCGAATGAGCGTACATTTACCTAAACAAGGAGCCTACTCGTACAACTATGTTCTCTTTGGCGGTCCGTTTTTGAGCCACGGGTGGTGTATCTTCATTTATATATGTACAGAATATCATTGGTTTGCATGCAGTCTATAAATGAATGCCACAATCACATATGTAAGACCTATGTAATTACACGCTAAAATCTAGTAATACATTGAATTACTATAGGATGTTATTACTAATTAGGCTATGAAAGACTTGCAATCATAGTTTTCATGTTTGAATTCTTAACTTTATTTCAATTAACAATTCAAATGGTTAATTAGATAATAAAAAAAATGTTTGTTTCCATTTAAAGTGGCATAAATATTTGTGACAAACATACAAATAAGCCATTCGAGACATCAATCTTACGTTCTCTCTCTTCAACCTATCGCAGTCCTCTGCTGGACAAAGGTCTCCCCCATTTTGCGGCATATATCGCGGTCCTCCGCTGTCATCCAGCCTTACCAGTGACTCGTCGGTCTATCAATTTCCCGTAAGAAAATAAATTAGAAACGATGGGTTTAAATTTAAAATAATGTAGGTACATATTATAACATACCTAGGTAGGTACCCTATTATACCTACTCAATACACTGCCGAAAAAACTTGGGTAAATCGTTGACGGATTTCAAAAAAATCTGATACGTTTCCTGTTAAACGCATTTTTAATAATTTAATTTAAGGTTAATTTCTAAAAAAAGGGTTTAAGTAACAATAAACAAAATTAGCCACTGACATTCACACACCGCCATCCAGACCCAAACTAAGCATTAGCTGTAATATGGATAAACTTGACAACGGATAAACATACTCGTATATTTTATTTTTGTAAATACTATATATTATTACATAGAAAACACTCAGACCAATACAAACAACATGTTCATGCACACAAATGTTGTACAGCCCAGGGATCGAACTGGAACCCTTGTGTAATAAACAAATCGTCAAACAATGTTGAAAGCTTTAATAGTGAGAATAAATTTAATTACCTGGAAACACAGCTATTGTATAAATCGTCATTCTTATAGGCTTTTGAAATAAGTATTAAATTAACCCTACTAATAACATACTCATAAATCAACAACGTTGTACGTGTGAAGTGTTATTTCCAACTTAATTAAATAAATTACACCGCCATGTTGTTGTATTATAAAATGGCGTCCAATTATTGCAACCTGTTTTGTAAAAAGGACGCCGGTTAGGACTCATCATTCGCATACTCATTAATAGGTACTAATTCGTTTACCCTTATGCGCAATTTAAAACGCAAGCAAATCGTTTCACACTTTAATGGTGTAAAAACAATTTGTGTAATAAATGTTCGTGGATACACCGATAATGATTGTTCACTTGCAGTGACTAGGTTAGTTATTTTTTACGAGGTAATTAAGGTCCAACATTCAATGTCACTTTACAGTGTCCGACGTGTTTTTATGGAACAACCACCATATGACAGTCAAGATCATAACTTGTTTAATTACGGAATCATCTCTATTTTCAGACAAGATTGTAGATCCCACCTGCAATGTCCTAGCACAACTAGGATAAATAACACAAAGTGTACCAGACAAGCAGCGGTTGAAACTTAATGATCATTGCTCAAATCACTATCCCAGACCCCTAGACAAGGCCAAAACATAATCTGGCTCTATAGAAGTCACTATGTGCTGACTAAGAGAATACTTTACCACTCAAAACTTTGTTTTGAAATATGGGTTTTCTTCTTTTCAGGCAAAATATGAAGACTTCAAGAATGATGATCTGCTCAGCGGTGCTGTTTTGCCTCGTAGTGGTGACCCACGGCGCTCCAAGTTCTAGAAGGTCACGAGCTGCAACTTTGCCCGAAGACAGTGGCCGTCAAAGTAAATTACAAGATAAATTTAAGGAAGAAGGCACAACTCCGGCGTCTGCCCCTACGAACAGAAAGAATAAAGCGCTTAACCTCTTTGGCTACTTCCCGTCATTCTTATCGTCTGGCCTTGATTATACAGAAGACGACGACGACGACGTGACCTTTTCCGTGAACGATGATCACTTTGATGACGATGATTTATCTCGAACCATTCCTAGCAGACGGAGACAACAAAACAAGAAGAAAAACGGCAACGGCGACGGATACCCTAATGACAACATCAATTCATTACAATACGACAACTCCCCTATTTTCTACATCAGGCTTCCACCCACGCCTTACATGTTCGTACCGGGATTAGGTTACGTCTCCCAGCCACCTACTTTAGGGCCTATGTCTCCAATGATCCCTCCAGGTGTTCCCTCCCCAGTAGCTGACCCGTTCATAAACTTACCTCTGGACTTTGTTTCCAACGGCAAACCAACTGGCGTTTACCAGTGGAACGGTGGTGCTGGCTATCCGCAAGTACCTCAGGTACCACAACAGATGTCACCTGTGGATCCCTTCGGTTATGGAGGACCTCAACCTATGATTCCTTCTCCATCACGACCGAATTATAACACCCCAATGTACTCGAAACCTAAGCCAAAACCGTCTCCTTCGAACTCGAAGATCACAAACCTCAAAGGCCAGTATGTTTTCAATGGTAAACCAGGAGACAGCGTCTACGTGCTTAGAGATACATACAATTCAATATATTCTGACGCTCTCCAGAACTTCTACCCTAAAAGACTGTATGTTAGTAATGAATAAGTGACGGTCGAATGGCTCGTATCGAGCTTTGATCTGTGGAAATTTAATTCTGATAATTTTAGAGTTCGTATTATTCTCTTTACTAAAGACGATTTTGAGATAAACACCAATAATAAAACTAGCGTTTTTTACGAATTCTGCAAGAGATTCAGAATTTTATTTCCTTGACTGTTATTAAGGACTTGATAAAACAAAATCAGAATTTAGGACCAGTTACTCTTGCCTCCGATTTTTTACATAATGATGTTGTATATAACAAGATTGTTGAAGTACATAAGCAATTTTAAGTTGTTTAAGTGAAAGCAATGAACATGAATAATGAGTACCTATTTATACTCAACTCAGACAGCGTTTTTTTTTATTTGATTTATTAAATATGATTAAAACTTTACCCTATGCCTATATATGCAATTTTTTTAGAATAGTAATAGGTACGAATTGTAAACAAATTTAAACGAATCGACGTGTGCTACGCTGGGAATGTTGTTTTAATATAAAAACAAATACCTACTATATGTATTAAGATGGTATTAGTAATATATCATCAATATTTTTTTATCTATGAAGACTTTGGATAATTTTTAACGCTTAGACAAATCATACGCACCATGCAATTGTATATTAATTAAAATCAAGTGTTTAAATGACTAATGTAATAATTAAGTTAATTTTAAAGCTTGAATTGTGATTAATTCATTATTACCCTGCAACAAAAAAGATACGAAATATTTTAAAGTAAATATAGAAGCTAGAATTAGTGAGTTTCACATAGTTGTATGAGTATGAGTAAGTTTAAATATTATCAGTCAATAAAACCTAGTTTTATGAAGTATACACATTAATTTATTTAGATACTAATTTATAACTCTATATTTATTAATTTATTGTAATCATTAGCATTACTTAATTGTATAAGTTTTAGATTAACTGTTAGGTACAAATCTCATATTTGAAATCATTATTAACTTTAAATTTTAATATAGGAAGAAACCAGTTGCATAAGATTAAATATTTTTTATGTTTATGAAATACTTAAGGTTAAAAGCATATTTTGGTTTCTATTTATGCTAAGGGCCTCCATGTCTTAATGGTATAATGATTAAGAGTTAGGAGAGTATGTACCCTATCGTTTCAAGCACAGATTTCCCAATACAGGAGATGGGGCAAGCCGCGTTTAAAGTGCGACAACTGTAAGCTCAACGAGCATACACTGGCTACCAGTTTACGCTCTGTGAGACGAGTCAAGACGCACGAATATTGGAAGATATTACCGTTTTTTCCAAAATGCCATCCTGTGCATTGTAACATGCCATCATCGCAATGAATCTGTAAATTTACCAAGAAATATAATAACTTTTCATAGATAAGAACCGAAAAGAAATTGCGACACTGGACTGCCTATAAACTTGGCGGCTTGTCCAGTCTAATGTATATTCTGATGTCTATATTCTGCAACTGGTGAAGAAATGTTGATATGACGATGATTATAAAAATACGATTGTAATTATCATAATGTAGACACAGGGCGGTAAATAGCTAGGATTATTATTAAAAATGCTCAAATTAGGTATCTTATAGCATTCAATGCTCAGATTCACACTTACGAGTAAGAAGGTATTTTGTATTAAAGATATATGTATCTATTAATGGGCACTGAATTAAATTATTTATGTAGGCACTAAATTTTTAATTTTATGAATTTAGAATTTCTACTTCCTATTACAAAACAGAAGATAATAACTTAATAGAAACACAACTAAATGTTTATAAAAATTGAAATTTCTTAACTGTGCTTATAGTTAGTTATTGACTTATTTTAAATTATATTGTTTTGGCTATGGAAGGTAGATTGGCTTTGTTAAAGAAAAGGTCAGTAGATAAATTTGACGAGTGACAGGTGTGCAATTTATTTTTAATAAAAAAAATATTAATATCTAAGTACCTTGGTGCATAATTATTTAATTAGTCACCTGACAATTATGTTTCACATTCTATTATTAAAACGTTCTTAAAGCGTATTTTGTTATTTTATTTCCCCTTTTTCTTTATACTTAGGATATCTGGGCCACATTCGAAGCTTTATTGGATAAGGGCATAGTCCACCAATCTCACCTTCGTAGTGGAGAAACCAAATATGTAGATTCATCATTATTTTTAAAGCAACACCAGTGCACATGAGTGAACTTTAAAAATATATAAGCTACCAATATCGTATAAGTAGTTGAACTACTTATATTTATTTTTGTAAATGCAAAGATTTTACCTACAGATGGTATTTTGAATCATTCGCATCCATTGGACTTATTATTGTTGGTGGGTGTCGGACTGTTCACCGAAAGCCTTTTTCTCGAACCCTATTTCTCAACCGTCATATTACCGAAGATTCGTTTGACCGATAGGTTATTGTACATACTAATAAAAATTTACAATGAAGGCGGTGAAATAACCTATCGGTCAAACGGATTCTCGATAATATGACGGTTGAGAAATGGGGTTCGACGAAAAGGCTTTCGGTGAACAGTCCGACACCCATTGTAGGTACTTATATTATAAAATGTTTTTATGGGAAGTTCCCACCGTAAGGATTCATCATAAAAGTTTTACAAAATAAATAAATTATGGCATAACAATGAGTAATTCGATAATTTATTATAGCTCGTACTATTTTATTCAGCCGTGTCGCACACCCCACAGCGCCTGCGCCGCCCTCTGCCAATTCGGCCATACAGCGCACCGTGAACCCGCCTAGATATATAATTGGAATTTATTTTGAAAGTCAATTTTATATTTTTATTGTGATATGTATTATTGATCATCCGCAAAGTGTTTTACTTAATATTTAGGGTTTTTTTTTTTATTTTTGAATTGATAGATTTGCCTCATATTTAGGGGATGTACTTTGAATCAAGAGTAGGTTCTATTATTTCACCCTGTATATAACACACATCCAACCAATTCAGATGATACATAAATTAATGCACATCATCATCAACTCATCAAACGTCCCCAGAGGGGCACAAGCCTACCCGTATAGGGTGATTAGGCTTAGTCGTCCACGCGGGCCCAGTGCGGGTTGGACGACTTCACGCACAACCTTTGAATCTCTTCGCAGGCGTGCGCAGGTTTCCTCACGATGTTTTTCTTCACCGCAAGAGCGTCGGATAACGTACATATATTTTCAAAAATTCGAAAACACATTGGTACGTGTCGGGATTTGAACCTCAGCCCTCCCGGTAGAAAGGCAACAGTCCACACTATTGAGCCACCGACGCTCCAATTAACTAATGCACATATTTATGCAACAAAAGGATTAAACCCTTGTTCCAATGAGGCTACTTCTCGACCAGAAGGATTGTCCAAATCAAGTTCAATTAATTTTCTAAACAGGTAAGTACTAAGGTAACAACTAAGGTACCATGAAAAATTAAGTAAATTATCATTTGTGCCTTCTTTTCTAGTCTCGAGTAAAGACAATATAATCAGGTACTTGAAACAAGAAGCCAGGCATTCACACTATTCAAGCGTCCACCGATGCTAGATCGCAAATTGCATAGAGGTCAAAGAAACTAATTAACTTAAGGTTAATGCAAAAGTAATTTAATAAAACGTCATTAACATCGTAACGCGTTACTCCGTTTGTTTTTGCTCAAATGCTATTAAGTACGTTACCTACAGCCGCTGGATTACAGCGATCGTGCCTAATTAAATTTCACTTTCGAAGTATTGAGATAATTGCAATTTGTCTTATGTTCAACAAACAATGCCTTTATGAATTTGTATTTATACAAATGCTTACAACGGTTTCGTATTGTTTATAAACAAACATTTTCCTGATAGCGATTTTTAAAAAAAGCATATTGTGATGATGATATTTAAAAAATATTTAACACCCTCAAAGGAGAAATAAAATGAAGTAGGTGGGTATCTTTCTTCAATAGTGAAATACAACTTAATGAAGAGCATATTAGCCGGTGTGGTTTTCGCACACGCTGCGTCCAAACACGTCCATAGGCTACAAGTCATTCAGAACAAGTTCATGCGTAGGGCTACGGGAGCGCCGTGGTTCATACGCAACTTGAACCTTCATTTAGACTTAGGGCTGCCTACGAATTCGCAGTACCTAAAGTTGGCGTCCAAACGCTTCTTCGACTCGGCAATAGCGCATTCAAACCCGCTCATTGTCTCCTCTGCTGATTATTCTACAACAGCAGCTAATAATAATAATATATCACTTCGCGCGCGTAAACGTCGGCGTCCACGGGACGTGCTAGACGATCCGGACGATCCCACCACGGTCGCCGCCGTATCGGCGGCCGAAATAGCTAAATCACTAAAATTACACTCTACAAATCGACAACCGAGATTCCGCCCCCGCCGGCGGGGGCCATCGTCGCGTGTCCCTGTAGGTTCGCACAGTCCCTATTCGCGTAACCGGCATGTGCCGGGCCGCTTTTCTCCCCAAACATATGTTAGGCTACAAAGCCCCCCCCCCCCCCCCGCAACGCCCTAAGCCGAGGTTCGAGTCCCGTTCGGGGACGCCCTTAGGCTCGTTGTGTAAATTTTAAGGCTGAGAGCCATCTGCGCTCGCCACTTGCACGGTGAAGCTGTAAAGGCCATCTGCGGCCAACAGCAGTAGTCAGTTCAAAAAAAAAAGAGCATATTTCCGATATTGGTACGTAAATAGGTTCAAAAAGGGTATAATCACAATTATCATATGCATTTTAGGCGTGGGAACGGCACGAATGGAGGCTGGACTGACTGTGGTGATAACCAAGTCTCAGGTCGGCGTGAAAAGCACTTAATATTGTGTTTCGCCGAGTGAACTATCGCCAGATCCCTCCCTTTCGTACATTTCCTTTTACATCTACCATTTTAATGCTCGGTAGGTGGGTACCTGGTGTCGATATCACTCAACATCAGGAGAACCAGTTAATACACAACACTAAGTTGTATTACTCCAGTCGAGAAACGTCATATTCGTGACGAAATTCACCCTCAATCAATAAAATTATGTTCTACATGTATACTATAACGCGTAATGCAATTGAATGGAATGATCTCTCTGAATCTGTCTGTGGGTGCGGCCACATATAACCCCGTGGCATTCAAAATCGATGGAATAGGCTTTGAATGGGCAAGCTCGTTCCATCTTAAGCACGTGACTAACTATATTATTTCTTTTTAACAATAACAATTAATAGCAAATAATAATTTGTAAATTAAACATCGTCTTCCACTAGGATCGTATCTTGGATAGTCCGTGCTCAAAAGCAAGCCCATCATAAAAAAATAATTAAACGGTACGTTATTATACTTCGATCTAATCGTATTTGCTTCTTAAAGGCGAGGTTGAGAGAGCACTAGAGACGCGTTTTAAGAAAGCTCAAATTGTTTAATGCGGTTACTGTAGAGGATTTTTCAATGGTATACTGTATGGGGTCCTTTAAGAGACGTGTGAACAGGTAGGTATCTTTTACATGGTCGACAACGCCTATGTAGTTAGCTAAAGCTTCTGGTATTGGAAGCGTCCATAGGCATTTATTTCATTCGGTTACCATTTACCACCATAAAACCTACGCCACCTTGTGGCATGAAAAATTATTATTCTTCAGATTCTATTTACAAAAAAAAATTTAGAATGTTTTGGTTTATTATATGTTACTACTCGCTATCAGGGTAGCGATGCACAGAGCCATATAGGTACTGGTAGCGTACTATGAGATGGGATTTAGTTACCATGTATCAGGTTGTAAGTGATTGGATGTGTATGGCAACTTCACAACATTAGTCAATAACGTCCCACTCTGTGACTGGACTTTCCACTTCCCACACAGCATAGCTATGGAGAGAGTGGGCCGTAACCCACAACGCGGACCCAGTTCAGATTGGTGGGTGCGTTTACGACTGCTATCATTAGATAGTTTCTCACCGATTACGTCTTAGTCACATAAATTACAGTTAACAGCCAGCCTCCATCAGCGGCCTTTCGCAAGACATTGGACCATCGGGCTGGAGGTCGTCCAACCCTGAGCTTGTGAAAACGCGGTCTCTACTCCAGAACACGAAGGTTCCCAACGTCCTTTGCGACATTTTACGACGCACATAACCACTGCCACTTCAACGTGCTGATCCGGTGCACTATATCTGCAACTTTAGTTCTTTTACTGATAACATCGCTTCTGATTTGACTGACTGAATTAAAATAATACGAATATCACATGCTTTATATTTTAGTGGAATGATAAGTTATATAAAATAAAGAAAAACAATATTAAAAATCAAAATTTATTATAACCTTCGCCCACATGTCAATGCCTCAGAACATCATTGCCTCCGCCCTATTCCTCAACAAAGCCTCAGCGAAGCATAAGCGAAGCCTAAGGGTAGGCTATCTTAGCAATGATTTGATGTGATATTTTTGCATTATTTTGATCACTAAGTTGGTAGAGTACGTCACAAGTTTTAACTGTTTCTTTTCTCCTTGTTTTCTCTTGAACCAAGCTTTAACCGATTACACCGCTTTCCTCATTCAGCAAAGAAGTCAGTGTCTTGTCTCTACTGTTTTTACGACTTCATGTTAGTACGGATAAACAGGGTGTATAATAAGACTTTTAATATAGTAGGTACTGGACCAATATAAATGATATTACCAACCATTCCAACCAACAACTAACCAAGTGAAGAATGTTTTATCCCAAGTGATTTCATCCATAAACCAAATAAAAGAAATACACATGCATACCTGAAATTATATATTAAATGATATCGTCACAATCTTTCTACAAGATTTTATCTGATTTGGGTTGAGTTTTTTTTGCAAGATTTATAGATTAAACGAAACGCAATTGTCACTGTCAGAATGACCATCAAGCAAGGCTGATTGTCAAAAGTATTGGTAAATGTCAAAATCGTAAGTTGTCGAGGGGTGTACTTGTATGTTCAAAAAGAGAAAAATAAATTCGAAAAATAATATTATTTAATCTTAATTGACCTATATGCAGTGTAAATTCTTGTATTTTTAACAATGACGCTATATCCACACACTGTTATTTAGGCAGTGGCGTCGCAGTTAAATGTGCGTAGGGCGATTAAAGTGCATAATTTTACACAAAAGCATGAAAATGTGCTATGTTTTTTGTTGATTACGAAACTGAAATTGAAGCGTTATGTTTCGAAGTCGGAGCTGGTTTGGCGCTGCTTGGGGTCGGCCAAAAAACCCTCATTCCTTGGAGCGATTGAAATATTTACATAATATACTTTGCAAGAATACAACTGTGTCAGAAAGTAATCGTGGTACGCTTGTTGAATCTTTGAGATGTATAGCAGAAATACTTATATGGGGAGATCAGAATGACAGCTCGGTATTTGAGTAAGTATTTACTATACCCAACTTATGAATTCTTATTGCAGTCCTTGACATTATTTACTTTAAAGGTATAATTTGAGTAAGTACTAAGAAATATTGATGAAGACTTTGTGAATTTTGGTTTTTAGGCAATGTATGTTTCTATCCCATATACTTTTACAGTGTTGCTTAATACACAACAATGAAATACTATGGGTCTTAAACTATCTCTTTTGTGTGCTGAAAACATAAACCCTCACAAAGCTCAATATGCTCAAACAATAATACAAAAGATCTTTTAACTCACTTCACTTCACCACATTTATAAATCAATTCAATAAACATTGGTATATGTTTAATGATATCTTAATTCATCTTTGCAGCTTCTTCTTGGAGAAGAATATGCTATCATATTTTTTGAAGATAATGAGGCAAAAGTGTGGCGGCTCATCATATGTGTGTGTGTACAGTTACTACAGACCTTGAACATATTGTTTGAAAATATCAGGAATGAAACCTCTTTGTGTAAGTATTTTTATGGGCTTCAATTTGTAGTGCTAAGGTATTAAATACCTTTGAAAATTAACATTGAATTGTTTATTGGCTTTCAATTTTTTTTCCTGTATTCTAGAACAAGACTCGAATCTTGATCTGTACTTAAATTCAGTTAGAAAGTGTTAGCATTATATACAATAAATAGCGGCATCCCTTTCTAACTCTATTTAAGTTAAGATCAATGCTTGAGTCTTGTTTAAGAATATGGGCCTTAAATTTTGATGAGAAAGAGCTTAATACTATAATATTGAAATTTTTGCAACCCTACACAATGAAATGTGAATACTCTTATGTGCTGAAACTTTTTGTGCCCAAAAATTGCGTGACACAATTTTCTTGGGAGTCTGGTATAATGTTATGTTGTGGTATATGGGTTAGAAAGGGCATTTATCCAACCTGTTATTTAACTTTTTCTATTTCAAAAATAAACTGAGTAATGACGATCTTCCTAATAGGTGACCCTTTTTCTATTCTGTTTTACAGGGAATGCCATGATTGTATTGTATTCTACCTAAAGTTTATTTTAAATATTTTTTTTTTACTCAAATAACACACTTTATTTAAATTTATTATAATATATTTTTTGATGTGTGCTTGTATAATTTTGACGATCAACTAAACAATAATTACTCATTCTTTCAGATTACCTGCTAAGCAACAACCATGTCAATTCTATAATTGTACATAAATTTGACTTTTCTGATGAAGAAGTGATGGCATACTACATTTCTTTTTTGAAAACACTTAGTCTCAAGCTAAATAATCATACAATTCATTTTTTTTATAATGAGGTAAGGTACCAAATAATTTAAACATATATAAGTAATATGAAGTAAATAAATTAGTTTGTAATATAATTGTAAAATAATTACATATTAATAATAATGTATTACACATAAAGATTGAAATATGAACAGAAAATTGGTAATAAATATGGTTGTCAGAGAGAGTTACGGCCAATAGTTTCTGCAGAAGTAAGTTGACAAGTATTGCAGACCCAGCAGGTTACACAGACTAAAGTATTTTAAAGTATACATACAAATTAAAAAATATAATTCTTTAACATAAACTAATAAGTTGGTACAAATCATTGCTACATTATTGACAGCGTCGGTGGCTCAATGGTGTGACTGTCGCCCTCCTACCGAGAGGTCTGAGGTTCAAATCCCGCCACGTACCAATGTGTTTTCGAATTTTCGAAAAATATATGTACGGTAACCGACGCTCTTGCGGAAAGGAAAACAGCGCACGCCTGCGAAGAGGTTCAAAGGTTGTGCGTGAAGTCGTCCAACCCGCACTGGGCCCGCGTGGACGACTAAGGCCTAAACACCCTATACGGGTAGGCTTGTGCCCCTCGGTGGGGAAATTTAGTGAGCTGATGATGATGATGATTGCTACAAGTCATTGCTTAAAGATTTTTCCTTAAGGCTAATCCAGATTAATATTCATACATAATGGTTATAATTATTTGAAGATGTTACATTAAAGTCTGTGTCTACTATGTAGTACTAAAATAATCTAAGAAATACAATATGAGAATTTGTGTATCTCAAAGGATTAAGAGCCATTATAATCTGAAAAGTATTATTTGTTATTCAATGGCGACATAGCTCCCACCTGTAAAATTGTTATACACCTAACTTGTAGTTTGTGATATCTAATATTGTATGACGTCACTGTTTGTAAGCTCATTGAGATATTATGCATGTTTTAAGGCCAAGTTAAATTTGTCTGCCTTTGCTGCAAAGTTATTGAGGTTTCATCGACACAAAACACACTTTAATCAGTGTTGGTTATAAGAAACCATTAATGAAATATTGTTAGCATATTTTTGCGTCAAGCAAAGATTAATCCGCGCTTAAATAAATGAAGCGATATACATGTAGACATGGTTATAATGACCCGTGAATGGGAAATAACATTAATGTTTGAGAACGAAATTTCTCGAAAAGACACCATTGTCTTCAAACATATGTTATGGTAATGAAAAGAAAAAAAACACGTCACGGTTTTAACTATTACATTATAAATTGAATTGGAGTGTATATATATACGGTACATACCTACGCCAAATAAACATATCAAAAAATTTGGTCTGTCTGTTCTGGGTGTTTGTTCCTTTTATTTCAGAAAATACTTTTTGCTTTAAAAAAATATAGCTTTGCGCGTTTTTAGGTTTGCTTAACTGCAGGAGAATATGATCTTATACCGGTGATGAAACCGCGGGGAACAATTAGTTTTCTAGTAAGAGCGCAGCAATGACCTTGATAATGAGCTAGTATCCGATAAGGTAGATGAAATGCCAAAATAGTTGAACGTTTTGTAGGTAATTACCTATTGTGAAAAATTGAATATTCAATATACCTATACCAATGAGAAGCTTATCATATGAATAATATGTATGTACCTATTGTTGATTGTACACCTTTATAAGCACATCATAAAGTTGTATTTAGATTAAGGAATAATTGGAATGTTATTCCGATAGTCTTTAAACAGTAATCACGACGATAAGTAAGTACTTCAAAGTAAAAACAGTATTGTTAAATTAAGAAGTTTCCCGACAACATTTTTGCACAAATTTCTCTATATTATAAACATGTTTATGTTGAACTAGAGATGGTAGCTTCTACATACTAACAGGTGTTTAAAATGCCTAGAAATCCTCTCACTTTTGCGTCATTACCTAAATTGTCAGACAACTAAAATCGCGTGCTGATATGTAAAGAAAACCATTGTTTGTATATTTTACTCGTTTCTTCTAACTATTAAAAAAACCCTCATGAAAAAAGGTTACTATATAATAGACAATTATTTATCGGATAAAGATGTGTGGTCTTGCACATGGTGTTCCAGTTACAAAATCTTTGTAATAAATTATTGTAAAGTTATGTGTAGGTAAATGGCAAAACTCTGTAACCACTGATATAAAAAGTTTAAAAGAGTGACTATCGAGTTTCATGCCGGCTCTACTCAAAGAAACAACTTATTCCGAACCGATTCATAAGTATCTGTAAAAGATTTATTTGAATAAATGTTTTTTTGGTTTTTATTAGTTAAAGCAGTATATATGTTTTAAATACTTGTTGACAGCACACCAAAGATTTCCCGCTGTACACTGAGGCGATCAAGTTCTTCAACCACAACGAGTCGATGGTCCGTATCGCCGTGAGGACTCTCACTCTCAATGTTTATAGAGTGCAAGACGCTAGCATGTTGCGGTTCATCAGAGACAGGTATTGCGATGTGTGTCACTTACGTAACTGTTTTATTTGTTGTGGGTTAATGTACTATCAAAGAATAGGAACATACTGTACGTCAATAACTTAATACAAATCATTAGTGCACAGGTAGTAACAAAAATAGTTTCCTTGAACTTAGAAACCTATGCATCAGAATGAGAACACTGATATTACTACTTTAAGGTTCAAATTAACTTTACTGCTAAGCAGCAAATGAAGCTCTGGTAATCCACCAATCAGTATTATATACTGAATTAAAAATTCCATCAATCATTGATGAAAAACTGGATCGTGTCTGACCAAAGTAGACCACTAGTGACCTACTAACTAGAAACATAAGAGCATAGTTTTTCCATTTGGTTGATTTATTTGCACTTGTAACCGAATAGAAACCTGTTCGATGTGTTTCTTTAAATTAATCGATAAACATTATTTGACTAAATATGCATATAGAAAAATTACGTTCGACATGGAATGTGATCAGATTTCATTGGATTCGTAATTGTAGATAATGTTCCTTTGATGCAGCATGCAATATTAGGTATTTTTAATATCATGTTTACAGAGATGACATTGTTTTTAATAGTGACGATCCAGGTGTATTGTTCCGTTGATAAGTTCTCATATTGCCAGTTCATTGTTCAGTTTTAACTAGAAGACTAGCTGTAATAATGACGATGCTAATAACACTATTCTAAGTAAACAGTATGTTCGGTTTCGTGTTTAGTTTTTGGGCATTCGTTTTTATTTAGATTTAGTAGAAAACGAGCGGGCAATTCATCAAATGGGTTGTTAACCGCCACGCATAGGTATTCGTAACTTCGGAGAAGAAGCAATCGCCCTGCGGTTCTCTATATTAAAGCTTGAAAAAACAATATCTAAGAAAAGGAAGATGGAAACGCCCTAAGTCGACATTCGAGTCCCACTCTAGGACACCCATAGGCTCGTTGTGTAAATTTTAAGACTGAGAGCCATCTGCGCTCGTCAATTGCCCGGTGAAGCTGTAAAGGCCATCTGCGGCCAACAGCACAAGTCAGTACGAAAGAAAAAGCGAATCGTGCCTAAGCATATTTGTGTGGGCAAACTAGATGTTACTATTGTTGCTATAATATAATATTGATAAAGCTTAAGATTTAACAATATTATATATTTTCTATTTTGACCATTTTAAATATACAATCTTTTACCTTTGTTGTTGCAGAACCGCGCCCCTTACTTTAGTAATCTTGTTTGGTTTATTGGGAAACATATATTGGAATTGGATGCATGCGTGAGAAATGATGCCGAGTAAGTATCGCACTACTTCATGTAATTTCAATATTATTTAACTTATAAGTCGTCAATTTGGTAATAAAATGAATTTTCACGATATATATTATTTAATGAGAGTTATAAAAAGTGATTACAAGGTATAGAATTATAACTTAATACATTTATTTTGTAGCCATCAATCGCAACAGAAATTGGACGATTTAGTAGCAGAACATCTTGACCATTTGCATTATATTAATGACATCCTCTGCCTCAACATTCCTGACTTGAACGATGTATTGACGGAGCATCTATTGCACAAGTTACTAGTGCCTTTGTACATATACTCTTTGACGTCTGATCCCACGAGGCGACTTGCTACCTCGTCCCCTTATAACAGAGACCACATTCAAAGCATTGAAGCTATCACAAGGAATCTTGAAGCTATATTAAAAGGGAAAAATGCTGAAGTGTCACCAACGAGGATGACGTTTCCTAGACAAAGATTGGATTCTGAGGAAGAAATTAAACCTTCAGTGTCATGTGTAGTGTCATTGTTTCTTCTGTCGCAAGTATTCCTTATCATAACACACGGGCCAATAGTTCATGCACTAGCATGGATAATCTTACAATCAGACTTATCAGTATTCGAGGATGGTGCGACTAAGATACTAGAAATGTACATAAGTAATGCTAAGTCGAATGTGAAATTGGAGTTTTCCAAACCTCAGTTAAGTTTGGAGAAGGCTCTGGAAAATTCTTCTGGGCACGAAAGAGATTACACCACGCCCGAGTTCACTGGCCCTAAAACCTTTGGGTATGATACAGATCAGTCCAGTTGCGATATGGACCCTGAGTTGGTGTCGACTTCGCTGCCGTCCACTTCACACATCAGCGAGTCTTCGAGTATAGCTCACGATTCCACTGAGGATCTGGTCACGCAAATACATTCGATAAAATCTGATGTCACGATGAAAGAAAACATGCCCGATTCGCCGTTGCCCGACTCTGGTATAGAATCTGGTTCGTCCAAAACGTGCTCAGAGTTATACAATATAACGGACGAAGAAAAACAAAAGATGCTTGTGACGTCAGTTGTGCTCAAAGAGAGGACGATGTCTTTAGAGAATATATTAGAGAAGGAAAATAGGGATATAGAAAAGAGGCCTTTCTTGAAGACTATTTTGGACTCTTTAGACTGCAATGAGAATGATTATAAGGCATTGTTTGCCTTGTGTTTGTTGTTTGCGCTCTTAAATAATAAGGGTATGTATGGAATGATCTGTAATCGTAGAATATTATATTCAGTATTTGTGATGATGTGCATGTTCGTGCTAAATCTAGGTGTTAATGCACTTTTCGTGTTTATCGTATTTCTGTTTGACTTTAGTTTTGATCATTTATAAAGAGTTAAATATTAAATTCATTCAATATTATTATGTTGAAGATAATAAAAAATATAACATAAAAATCCCTTTAGTAACTTGAGTGTTTTTACTAATGGTTTCTTTGTTCCTTTATCTGCTTACTGGCTATTAGTGGGTAAGATTTTTTATACCGTATCCATAGTGTTATATGAAATGTATCCCTATTGAAGTTGGTTGGATATTTGTCGTAGGAGTCAATACGGAGTTATTGGATACGTTGCTGTGCCCAGAGATAGATGGGAACACTGCGTCGACTGTCAAGAATATTGTAGCTCAAATAGAGTCAGGCGAAGCGAAAGAAGGTTCTCCGACGCCAACACATTCAAGGAAACATATGCAAAGTTTTAACGCTTTGTTGATTTCAAAGCTGCTAACTATAGCTAACTTGAGTTGTAAGCCTGGTAAGATATTCAAATTTTTACGCATTGTTCCTTATACGAAAGGAAGTTAGATACATGACAGATACTTAAGGGGTATAGGTAACTGTCATGTATCTAGCCCTCATAGTCCACATTTCGATTCAATACATCGATACCTAAACATAAGTATAACGAGGAAAACATTGGGACTACACATAGGTGTAGTATATAGTACTTCATTACCCGCTATCGCAAAGAAAATTATAATCAATAGATTTTGAATCTTCCTTTCTTGTTTCATTGGATGATAATTACATTCATACAAACGTTTTATACATTTAACAAGCGATGGCATCGCATATTTCAGCATCCAACGTGCGTTTAGTAACCCTAGAACTAAGCGTGACTCTAGTAAGGATAGCGATGCAAGGCGCGACAGGCGTTGCAGGTGCGAGGCACGTGGCCTCAGCTGACCAATTGCGAAGTCGCGCCGCTTCATTGGCGAGGAACTTCTACAAGTGTGACGACATATTCCTGGATATGTTTGAGGATGAGTAAGTACTACTGAAGCATTTTTAGAAAAGTGTTTTTGTAAGATTTAGTAAGTAAGCGATGCAATTTGAACAGCGAAGGAGGCACTGATGATTCGCCTAAATAAAGACTGCTGGTGAGGGAAATTTTGTCATAGTTGTAATATTAGTAGCAAATTTTTTATATAAAAAAAAAACAAAAATATTTATTTATAACAAAAGTCACATTTACAATTAAGGTATTGATCTCATCCTGTTAAGCTTTTAAAACCTATATTATATTATATAAAAATCAGTTTCTTTCTTTCTTTCTTTTTGATGGTATGGGTTCCGAAACTAAATTGATGTGATGTATATGATCATTCAATATTTTGTTTGTGTGGTGCAGTAAATAACATGAATCGTTTATGTAAAAATCTCATTTAAAAAGATTACACAATATTACCGTTCACTGCCTTTCTTTTTTTCTTTTCTTTGAAAATGCTTTATATGAGATATGAGAACGGAGGGATTCGAAGGTATGTAATGGGCCTCAGACTTCGTCTTTCAGAGCCTATTTTATGTTTCTAAACGATGTTGTATACTTTAATGCTATAAATAATGTATTACAGATACTGTGAGATGAGTAAGCGGCCGCTAAATGTCGAATGGCTCTGCATGGATGCGGCGATACTCTTGCCCCCCACAAGGACGCCTATGTCTGGGATCGCCTTCACTAAAAGACTGCCGAGTGGTGAGGTAAAGTGGATTTGTACAGTTTATTCGACCATATTGATATAAAAATAATGGTTATCGTACTAAGCATGAATTTGGTCGCTCGTAAGTTATGATGCAGGCTGCTCAAGACCAGAATGGTTGCCGCTTTGTAGGACTTTGTTCACTAGGTAACTAATTAAAATAATCAGACAAATCATCGGATATGGTCACATTGATAACCGTAAAAATCTTAGGCCCGAAAAGGGATAGCGCTCTATACGATTAATAATCCCTTTCTAACTCTATTTTAGTAAAGATTTACTTTGAGTCTCGTTTAAGAATACGGGCCTATGTTTCAGTATTTCTTAATTTACGAATATATAATATGCGCTTGCCACTTTCTCGGATCTAAAGACAATTAGTGTTCAAACACCTAAGAGTTCTTATGTAAATTTCGATGTCTTTATTTCACACCTTTTGAAATATAATAATATTATACTTCTAAATGACCCTGGTCAATACAAACATATATTCAAGTACCTAAATGTCTATATTACATGGGGATCGGACCCAGTATCTTTTATTTGACAGCTGACTTTTTATGTTAGAAATAATTACACGACTAATAAATAGGTCGTTCAAATAATAGTCTACTCTTTTTCATCAGATTACTGAGCAATTATAATTTTATTTCCTAGATGGAGAGAGCCCGTCGTGCAATAAGAACATTCTTCCTAATACGAGATCTGTATCTTAAACTTACTAATAAATCAGAAACACAGTTGCCTCTTACCAACCCCGCTCCATTCGTCCAAGTGGGAGATGTTTTAGACCTTAGTAAGTACATATATCTATACACATAATAAAACTGTACTAGAGCATGTCTGTACAATTAAAATCTTTGGAAAAACTATCAGCAGAAGATTTGAAACATACTGAAAAAAAAATTGTCAAATCATGCATTTTTCCGATGAGAAGTTTAAGAATTATCATTAATTTCAGACAAATATCGCAATTATAGATTAATAAATTAAGAAACTAGATGCACAATCAGGCAGAAACGTCAACCAAAAAATGTCCGAGCCGCACGACACATACGTATAGTTATTATTCTACTAGAACGTATAATTATACATTTAAATTTTGACCTTAACGCGTCATAGAAAGAGTAGAAAATCAAACGCACGAGGACTCTACTATGTCATTATGACATTTAGCGAGTGACGTGATTATGAATGAAAATGCTGGCCAATTGATGCGATGAGCAAACTTGCCGCGGAAACTTTTAGAGTGAGATTGTGCATCAAGTTATTTATTGTTTATCTAAGATTATATATATATATATAAACAAATAAAAAACGCTATGTATTCTCTACTGTAGTTCATTTTTGCAGATGATTCTGATCTCATATCATGTGATATAATCCAAAAGGATGGCACCTCACAGCACAGGTTTCTAGCTGTCGACAACATACAGATTATACTTGTCGAGCCGGATAAACAGAAACTTGGGTGGGGTGTCGCTAAATTGGTTGGCAGCCTTCAGGACTTAGAGGTAAGTTAATAATATTCATATTAATTACCATTTAGAAAACTATTCTATAAATTGATAATTATGCCAGTAATCCTCATAAAACTTAGTTTCTTTAAAGTTTTTATATGAAATTGCTAGTAATAAGGATAATTATGTATTGTGTGAAAACAATGAAATAAAAAAGTAACATATGTGTGTGATAAAACTGATAAATGTGCTACAAAATAGGCATCTATTCAATATAAAGTCGAGGATTGTCTCTTCGACGCTGATATTCATAAGGTATCTCCCTCTCTGTAGCAGAAGAGTGCGGGTAATGGTCTTTTTACGGAACACATATGTCAGCAGACTTGTATTTTTTACAAGATGATATATTGGCTGTCTTTGGAACTGTCTTTTGAGACAATTATTAAACGGGATTATTTTTTAACTAGCTGTTCCCCGCGGTATTGCCCGCGTCATATGATACAGACAGACATTATTATTATTTTTTTGTCATATGTATCGCATACATATTCAATATTACAAACAGACACTCCAATTTTGTATGTAATAGATAAATAAATTTTAAGTGATGATGTAGTTTTTGTATGCTAATTAAAAAATTTATATTATATTTTGTGTACGAATATAAGTCCTCGGGATCCAGCAGGAATCTAGACTTCACGATCTAAACGTGACCCTCAGACTACGAAGCCATAGAGTTTGAATTTGACTGGCCTTATTATGATTGAATTAAAGAACTTTGGTTTATATAAATACTTAATTAGTTTTATAAACAAGTATATTGTAATGTAATTTTTTTAAAAAGAGTAACTACTGAATTTCTTGCTGGATTCTTCTAAGTAGATAACGACAGTCCGAACAGTGGTACAATCAAATTTGACATTCATAAAGGTTTTCTATGGACCTAAATTGAATAAATATACTTTAATTTTCACTAATAGTTATACCAAACTACGAACATTGTATTTTCAGATACAAGGTGACAAGGAGATCCGCGATGCCTTCACCTGACTATCCATAAACCACGGGTGGTGCCAGCGGGGCATTACCACGTACAGTACTTCTTCGTGCTAAATTCAATTCGATGACCACATAAGAAGTATGGCGGCTAAACAAAGACTCACAAAGGTAAGGTGCCTGTTGTCTGTAGAATCTTGAGTAATACAATGAACAATAATGCCATCCAGATAAAAAGAATCAAAAGTTCGAATTTCTAGGATTGAAACCTTTAGATAAGGGATACTTTTATAGTAGACCAATGCTTGTCAGGTAGAGCTGCGGTAGGTTCAGGATTAGACATCCATTTTGCATACAACGCTTGCTAACTTGCGACACCCTCTGCATACTTGTCGGATTACTTAAAATAATTATTGTGATATTCCATATATTTCAAATATAAAATGTTATCGTGATTGTTCCCGTTTGGTGTACTCTTAATAAAACATTGTCTTAAAATTTGACAGTGATAATAGCTTTCAGACATTTTCTATAAATACTTGGTTATGTAAACGACCTATCTTACGTAAGTATGATTTCGTCAGGTGTTACCGTAGATTAGACTTATAATTTCGTGCAACATATTTATAGAAGAAAAAAAAGATATTGTCTCTACTAAAGATCCTTAAAAATATTTTTAGTAATTGAATTGAAATAGAAATTAAGTATATCTGGCGAAAAATAATCTGGTGAATCCTATATCCAGCAGTTGACTGCAATAGCTGTAAAGAAAAAAAAAAGTATTTTCCTTTGTTATTTTAACCATACAGGGTCGCACGAAATCCCGCCAAAAGAAGATGCAACAGATCGGTCGATTGCTCGAAGTGTCGGGAGTGTCAGCCCCGACAATGGCGCCACGACCGCGGCCGCCGTTCGCGCGTCACGGTCTCACGGCAATAAGAAGATCTACTGGTACATAACATGTATTTATATTCTTATCCAGTAGCAGAACTACTGTGTTGGACACAGATATACGGAACTGACGAAATAAAAATATATTTTTTGAATTAATTAATCTGCCACTAGTTCGGAATCTTAGTCTGTATTCTGTGTTTAAAGATTTATTTCCATAAATACTTAGATAAGTCACTTACATGAAAATAATTTAAAAATAATAATAATAATAATTTAGGTATAAAGTAGATAATTTTCAATGATATATTGCGATAGTTAATAACTTAAAGATGTAATATAATTTTAAGTCCTTTATGTACGTGGGTAGATTGTTAAAAAGTTGTGCTCCCTCAAAAGTGATACTTTTCTTAGTTCGTACGTAACTACGTATCTTTGGCAAGACAAGTAAAAATGGGCGACAAAGACTGCGTTTGGTTATTTGGGACTTTTTGGTAAAGATTATGTTGGTGTGAATATTATTTTTCGAATCAAGATGCAAGTACTATAGGTGTAAAGTTGCTTATATTCATTAATTTAAGTTCCTTGGAAAACTTTCTCTGTAGGTGTTCGATAGG
>PQWD01004399.1:0-42779 GCA_019425675.1 Leucinodes orbonalis
TCTCTAAAATAAATGCCTATGGTACTTATTACATCAGCTACCTGCCAAAAAAGTCCCGACCAGCGCTCCAGCCGTTTTGAGATTTCCCGAACAAACAGACAGACATTTTTTTAAATTATTGAGTACCGTGAGCTATATTCATATGAAGGAATAAAAAAAATGTTATTTCAATATTACAGACAGACACTCCAATTTTGTTTTATTGAATAGATAAGATATTTTGAAGTTAGTAACGTAATCAATATTGCAACCTACTTTCAAATAGAAAAATAGTATTTTCGTGCCCTGTGTAAGCTTGTTGGTTTTAAGATTTTCATAAATTTTTCGTAAAAGATCACGTATAAAAAAATTATTGTTTTATAAGATTAACATTTATGTGTCGTATTAAGGGGAAAAATGCAAATAGATGTTTTATTTGCTTATATATGATGAGAGAGGAGATCGTTGTATTGTAGCAGATGATAAGTCACGTTCCTAATAAAGAGAAATTTACATACAATGTAACAATATCATCACATAAAAAATACAGACTCAAAGTAAAAAAAAAGAGTAACTTCTGAGATTTGTAGCTGGATTCTCTCAGTAGACAACAAATCAGTCGTACCAGTGTTGAAACAAATTTGACATGGCTAAGGTTTTTTTGGACCAAATTAGAGTAAATATTCTTTGATTGATAATTATATAGGAGGTTGGGTTCTCCTCTACCTTCATAATTAATATATAGCTATGTGATTCTTATTTTGACATATATTATTATTATAAATAGTATTATTTAAGTGGATCATTCGCATTTATCACTGTATTATATAATATGTATATATATCTATAGCTTAATCGACGTGAATGAGTTCAATGAGCGCTGACATAATTTCCTTTCTCTTTTCCGTTGAAAAATTGGTATGTAGTAGTGCATAACAAAGCGATGAATGTTTTGATGTAATCTGCTTTATTTATTATTCGCAAATGCACCGCTAGTTTAATTGTAACAGCGCCATCGCGCTCGAACGTAAGTTCCATAATTACAGCCCGCGATATTCAGATAAATTGTTCACAAGATCGACGAGAGTTTCATGTCCCGTTGAATTATTGATGTTCACTGTACAGTTAATCTCAGTTCTGAGTAATTTTGGTCAGAAACTTAAGTACTATGTACGTTTATGGATTTTATTACATCGGGACTTTCTATATGTATTTTAAAATTACTTTTAAACTGTACTGAAATGTTTTCGACGGAACTTATTTGTTTAAAATAATCATGACTACAGAAAAATCATCCCCTAGTGTTTTCGTTATTACATTGATTGCTTTGTATATATATAATACAATTTGTTTGTAATATTGAAATAAAAATATTTTTCTTTATGTATATGAATTACTTGTACCGTATATGCCAAAATAACTTTTTTTTCCGGGTAATCTCTAAAGCGGCTGACGGATTTGTACGGGACTTTTTTTGGCAGTTAGCTGATGTAAATAAGGAAAACCATAGGCAACTTTTATTTTAGAAAGAAAAATATTTATGTGGTGCAAATTAAGTGTACAACGTACATGTTAGTCCTTAAAATTTTATAAAATATTAATGCTATCAAAATGGTGGCCACTCAGCTAATGCCAAGACAGTTTTGTCAAGGTGCTGATTAGAAATTATTTTTTTTTTTTCGAAAATTAAGCAGGTTTTTTACCGCGCGGCGTTCGCTTGTCGCGTGAGCTTCGCGCTTTTAGGTAATTTACTGCGGAGAATATCTTATAACGTGGATAATACCGTGAGTAACAGCTAGTTGTAAATTAAAATACATAAATTATAGACGCCAAATTTCTATTACATATTATTCATATAGTAATAATAATACCTACCGTGTAAAATTTTGTACTTGCCTACATGGGAACTTGTGTAAAATACTATACATTTTTAATATGTTGCAATGAACATTTAAAATATATTATTAAAAGCTATTTGTAAACATCACCGTCGGATCCCTAAAATTCAAAGAGGATGGTTGAGAGCAGTAAAACGTAAAACAATCACATAATATGGAGGCAATATTTATAGAAGGTAATTAATGACCGATGCGCGCCGGCCCGCAGGCCCTGCGCCCATAACTTTTTAGCATAAGCAGATTGTATCTCTACAAAAATCAACTAATTGAAATTTCTTTTCAACGTGTTGGCACAATAATATTTGTTATACTCAGCATTGAAATATCGAGTTGTTTATTTAATATCAATAAATGTTGCCCAATACCTACTTAAGTTGTAGTATGTAATATCTGTTTTTTATTAAATTCGTGCATTTATGATGTTATGTTAATTAATATCTTAATGTAGATATTATTGATTTATAAATAGTATCTGTAAACTCGAAAGTACTATTCTAAGCATAATGTGGTAAACTATACTATGGTTTGATAAATTTCAATCGTAGAAGGCTTTTTATTTTTGTAATAAAATATTTTCAACATATTTTGTATTTTATTCTTCCTTTATTTCATCTTGCTTTTACTGTTTCCATTTTGATGCAATTGTCATTTAGATTTTCGTCTAAATATCGTTTGAGTGAGGTTTAGTCTAGTATGGTATTAGTACCATCTACCATTAGTGCTGATAATGAAGACTTATACTGGTAGGTATCAGATCATACTAGCGCATCATTTTATATAAACATAGTATTGTTTAAAAATGTGTATCCATAGAAGTACTTTATCGTAGCTATGAGAATGTTTTTTTTTTTTGCGTTTGCTATCTCACATGTTGCAAACTAACGATGCAGCCTTAGGTGTATCACGAAAACTCAAATAATGCCTATTCACTTTAGCCTTGAAAACCCTTAAATTGTACCTACGTATCCGGAAACACAGAGAAAGCAAGGTCATTCCACTACCTTGCAGTTCGGACGATAAACGAAAAACCGAACTTTTTTAGGGTTCCGTGGCCAATGGCAGAAATTTGGCCAAGCGCGAGTCGGACTCGCCCGTGGAACCCCGCAGCAGCAAGTAACATAAAATAAAATAATTTTTATTTACTAAGGCACCTACTACAGCTTTAATATGAAAAAATAGTGGTTCACCGTTGTTGACGAATAAAAAAAAAACACCAGAAATCGTTCAAACTAAATTTCGTTGTTAGATTTTATCATATATTTTTTCGATTTTATCAACCACATAGTTTAGAAATTAGAGGGGGAGGGACACACTTTTTTCAACTTTGGAAGTGTCTCGCGCTAACTATGTAAAAAATGATGTTAGAAACCTTAATACCATTTTTCATGGATATCCCACACGTGGGGGTACGATGAAAAAAACTTTTTGAGTTTTAGTTCAATGTATGGATAACTCCAAAATATATATAAAATTCAAGTTTCTTAAAACCTAATAGCGGTTTACAGAATAGGTACATATACTTACATAGTTTGAGCAGTGTTGTGCTAATAGTTTCGGAGAAAAAAGGGGTGAAACTTAAAAAATAGCGTGATCCATAAACTGTTACTTGATACTGCGGAACCCTCCTCAGGCGAGTACGACTCGCACTTTCCCAATTTTTTATTATAATGAACTTTGAACCAATTTTATTTGCGTTCATTATAATTATGTAAAGAATGTTAAAAGACGACAGAAATAAGGTGTCAGTAGGCAGGTCGGGTAATGGCGGAGGTGGGTGGTCGCAGCGCAAGCGATGCTGATTCATGTCTCCGATAGAGATCAGCGGCGCCGGCGCCCAGTGCTATTTTCTATATTTATCACCATTGCCTACCATGTCTAATACGCCGCACTTTTGAATAAAGACATCTATAATTCCAACGTGAGGAACACTTTCCTACACTGCAAACTGTATTTATCTCGAATAAAAAATTGGTGTAGCTTATTTCTTTGGTTTCAATTTTTTATTTTAACGCCAACGTTCACCGGAACAGGTTGCTGTTTATGTCTTTCATTGTATATTGATATATTGCAATACTGTCGATACTATCGATCGTGGCATTACTATTGATAAATGGTTGACTATCGATAATTGAGCTACTAGTATAAGTGGCTGTTCTCTGCAGGATTTGATGATGGTTGCGGACAGCGCTGCCGCCGTGGCTGGCTTTTGGGCTTCTACGGTTTAATTGTTTTTGCTATCGATAGGTACCCTAAGAAGAAGATTGAGCTACGATACTGCAGATTGATATATTGCAGTGTGTCAATACTATGGCGCTCAACTAAGCTCTCGATCGTATCGATAGGCCGATCCTATACTATTGCTTCTGTCCAGCTATCGATAGTCAACTATTGAGCGGCAACACTGCTGTTAGTCAATGTGGCACCGCTGGAGAGACTGAAGCTTTGTCCATCTTTTGATTAAATCGAAAGCCTTTTAATAGTAATATTTATTTAATTTTCAGATAAAGATCACAAGAAATATGGCGAGTGCCGTGAGTACGAAAGTATAAGTACCTATATAGACATGTTTTTTTAATTTAAAGAGGTGTGCAGCGATTTTTTTATTACCTAATAGCTTCCCCGCAGTGTAATATTACCCGTATTCTCCTGCAGTAAAACATAACCTAAAAGCGCACAGCTCACGCGACTTGCGGCCGCCACGCCGCAAGTCGCGTGTATTACTTTATTCTTCTAATATAATAAGTATTTTCTTAAACTAAACTAGCTAATGTTTTTCCATAAAACTTCAGCTACCTGTCAATAAAAGAGCCGTCCAAATCGGTCAGGCCGTTTCAAAATTTACCCGGAACAAACAGACAGACAGAAAGACAAAAATAAAATATTTTTGGTTTATGCTTCTTTATTCTCATATGTATGTATTAAAAATCAGTTCTTTTAATATTACGAACAGACACGCCAATTTTATTATATATTATCACATTGAATCACTGGCTGGTAGACTTAGCTCGGCAGCTTATGCTGTTAGGAAGATACGGCTCTTGACAGATGTAGAATCGGCAAGATTGGTGAAGGTACTTTAGTTATTTTCATAGTGTCGTCGTATGGCCTACTATGTGGGGCTCGGCTGCCGATATTAATACAATATTTGTGCTATAAAAAAAGAGTTTCGTTTCGTTTTATCTACAACCTTAGACCACGTGACTCTCTTCAGGATTTTTTTAAAGAAATAAATATAATGGCTGTAGCATCGCAATTTATTTATGAAAATTTAATTTATTTTTTAGTTATTAGTTACCTTTACACATGTTTAAAGCTAGAATAAAAAACACCTTTCTAAAAAAGGTACTATAGTATTGACGAATATTTATGTGATAAAAATCTATGGTCTTAAACTGCTCAGCTACTTCAGTGTTTGTAAAATATGTACATTAAAATCATTGTTTAAAAATTTAAAAAACCCCCGACACAAGAACTTAAGTAATTTCCCTTTAAAAAGTAAAAAATAATAAAAGAAAATGTTAAAGTACCTAAGAATCTATTGATAATTCTAAAAAAAAACCGTCGCGTTGGGGGACCGCTCCTAATTATTTCTTTCTTATCTACGATATTTTTCATAAGATGGTTACCTCTTTAGGCTTTTACGTTCTTTTATTATTCACGGTTCCCCAACGCGACGTTTTTTTTTAGAATTATCAATAGATTCTTAGGTACTTTAACATTAAGTTTCTTTTATTATTTTTTACTTTTTAAAGGGAAATATCTAAGTTCTTGTGTCGGGGGTTTTTGATATTTTTAATTTAATTTTTATTTTATACTTTTTATAGGTAGATTAGGTTAAGTTAGATTTCATTTCAGTCCAAGTACCTATATTTGCAGTCATTCGGTTACTCTACCCACTTTCACTCCTCACAACTTTTAAACGGCTCAACCGATTTTCATCAAACATGTCTAAGAACACTCGCACATAAGTCCCCTTTAATACAAAAAAAATAAATTGAAATCACTGCATGCGTTCCGGAGTTCTGATGCCACAGACAGACAGACAGACTGACACGTCAAACTTATAACACCCTCTTTTGTGTCGGGGGTTAAAAAAGGCTGTATTAATGCTAATATAATAGCTCTTGAAAATTATACTAATATAATTTTATCAAATTTTTAATTATATTTGTCCATTTAAAAAAATTATAGTTTACGTGAGAGTCACTTCCAAAGTTGATAAAAGTGTGTCCTCCCCCTCTTACTTCTTAAATAAGGGATATATAAAATTGGAAAAAATGTAAAATGTACATTCCATGAAATTATCGACAAAATTTGGTTTGAACAATGTATAGTGAGTAGTTATTTTTATACGTCATAAACGGTGAACCACTATTTTCTCATAATAAAGCTGTAGTAGGCGCATAAGTATAAAAAAATATTTTATTAATATTACTTGACTCGAACTTGGCCATTATTACTAAATAGGTTATTCAAATTACTCTTTCAATTATCCTCTAGCAACACAAAAGTCGTAAGACCTATTAAAAACTGGGCTTCTATTAGCATCTGTGGGCTTTGTGCATGTAATCATTTCACCGGAGTTGGTAATCTTTAGAGTACCTTTGAGTAGGCTTGTTTCGGGATCATTGTATATTACCATGTTCATCGGCAGGCAATCACAAATACACAATTAATTTTCGTAAATGTACTTATCTATCATAAATTGTCACCGATCCATGCTTTACTCCTGTGATAGTTTTAATTGCTGTTAGTCCAAATGAATCTACACATTACAATTATGATTTGCTCTAACAGTTGGACAAGTAACTGCGCACATGGCCCTGTGTCCACTCGGGAACTCGTCTGCTCCAACGGCCATCGGTTCTGTGCCATACGTGACCAGCCCACTGCCACTTCAACTTGCTGATACGGCGAGCTATATCAGTATCTTTAGTTCTCCCTGAAGGAAACCCCGAGCATAGCTCGCTCCATTGCCCGTTCAGTGATTTTAAACTTGTTTACTAACTTTGTGAACTATTGAATGATGTTTAAACTGTACTTGAATTGCAACCTCAGTGTTCTCGTAGATATCAATTATCTGCACCTTTCTTTCAGGGGGGTAAGCCTTAGAAAACAATTGCTCCGAATAATGAAATATTTACTAGGAATGATTATTTTATTAGTGGTTGCTTTTTACGACTTTTATTGGTGGAACTTTAACTCACTGTCGGGCTCGCGATCAGGGGTGCCATCCGGAGCGAACCGTCTTCACCGTCCTCTACTAGTAAACTACTGGGTATATGGTAATAATATTAGGAGTTACTTTATTAGGGAATCCGCACAGTATTAATATTTAAGCTTATATTCTATTGTGTTACCTACCCGACCACAACGAACACGAAGCATGTTTACTGTCAAGTGGAGTAACGGCACCTGAGAATAGGCATTAGCGACGCTGACAAGAATTAATCCTTCAAAGTAGACACGAGTGCTTATATTAGTATAATAGCAGTGTGAATTAAGGCAATAACCTCAGTTTAACAATAGTTACAAACAAACAGAAGGTAACAAAACGAAGACAAACATTCGTGGCTCTTTCAAAAGCGTACAATATCGTCATCAATTACAGGCAATAGATCGCCCAACATCATTTGTCCGTCCGTCCGTTACTCGACTGGGCATTCCCACGGCTCTCGGACGATGGTGTTTGTTGTTAGAATATGTCCAACGAGAGATAGTAATAGAAAATTGTTTTCTGATTGCCTTGCTCTCTACTTTGGCTGCTCCCTCACATCCGCGTTCTCGTTTTTAATTGACCATTGCAATAATTAAAGGCCAATAGTATGGGCAGATATAGATGAGATTACTTAACCGAATTTGGTAATTTTATACTTAATTTAATACTCAAACATTTTGATTTGATCGTATTGCATATACTTAGTTAATTTAGATTAGTTAGTGTTGGTTCCTCCCTTTATATCATGTCACTAAAATAATTAATACTCAAATGTATTATATGTATAATTATTATATTAATTAATTAAATTTGAAAAGTTTAGTGTATACAAGATTATTGACAATGATTTGCTAAGATATCATATAGAGATTGTTGTTAGATCGTTATGGTAACTTTTACTGAATTAGAAACTTTTAAATTTTAGATGTGATTTAGATTTATATATTTGATGGTTATATACCATATTACCATGCGAATTTAAGTAAATTTCGTTAATGATCTGAGTGACATCTGTCAGTAGTTTTTTTATATGGCATAAAATTTACGGCACACACATTTTAAGTAATAAATTATAGGAGGGTGCCTGAATCAATAATGTTTTATTTTATTTATTTGAGACTTGGCTTGCTTCCTGCCCTCCGACGGTGCCATAGACTACCGCTAATCTATGTATTGAGATGTTTTACGAGTGCTAATATGTCAGTCCAAATCATAAAAAGCTCACACAAACTATCTGATTCGAGGAGGCTGGTAGACGTTACATCTCCAAAACTGTTCACAGCATTGGATAATTCTTTTAGCTGCTTGATGAAAAAATATGCATCAACATTTAATGGCGAGAGAGAGGATTACTTATCTTCGATTAAGTACCCATCATGGCAAAATACATGAAAGATTTAGGCAATATACGCTCGATACTCTAGACAGAGCTTCACAACAGGTAGATCTGAACCTACAGAATCCTCTGTGTCATACTACTACCAGCTACGCCACTGGCTAGATAGCGTTGTGTGTAGGTACATACGTTACGAAGGAAATTTATTATGTACATTCTTAAGTATTCATGAGTATTAGCTCAAAATATAAAAACGAATGGCTAATAAGGGCCTTATCATGAAATGTTATCCCAAACATCGTACAAGTTACTCATATCTACCTACTCTACAGGAACTCGCGGATTTAATCCCAGGTTTATAATTATGCAGAACGATGCGAACCGTTGTTCTCTTGATGTTATCAAGAACAAGACCGAAGAGAAATTGCTCCGATCAAAAGATAATCTCGTCGGAACCAAAATTGATCATTGATAGGAGGCGCGCGCGCGTCCTACCGCCTGCCACCGGCCCACGCCCAGCGACAAACTCTTTTAATTTCGCGAACTTTGTAACTCAAAATTGGCAATTTATTTTTATAACACCCAGTGCACTTACGACGCAGTGCATGCAAACTTTTATTCCAAGGACTGAATTTGAGACGTAGATCGGCAATGAAATTCATCCACAAGGACTAAGGATAGCATGCGCCGTAAAGAAAGTTAGAAAAGAGCCAGGCATTTTGATACCCTATGGCTATTTATTTCATTTTCGGACCCGAGGCATTGCCACATTACCTACACATATTATTAACACCAGATTTAGGTCACTTCACAGTACAGCCTCATTCGATCTCTCGGTCAATAAATATCAGATTAAAGTGCCGCTATGTAGCCTTCACGCACAAACTAGTACCGTGGCTTTCAATAACGGTTCGCACTATGCAGATTATCACTGGGGCGATAACCACGACGTGAAAGCGATAGCGGCGACACGATGTAGTGGAGCGGGTGGCGCGCTGTCCCGCGCCTGCGCCCGCGCAAGTGCGCTCGGCGCGTGCGACGCATGACACGCACCCGCCAATCACTTCCATCTAGGTACTCATACCTTGTTTCCCTTAGCCAGGCACGCATCCGACCGTATCTCAGAATCTATTTTCACCTCAATTAACGCGACAGTTTGCTTAACATATAATTGGAATTCCTTTCTACTAGAACCTGGATTCCTGAGTCCACTAATATCAAAATTCAAAGATCGTAATTGGGTTTCAGTAGTAAAATTTTGCATTCTTTAATTCTGTTTAATGGTAGGATTTTAATTGGTAATACTATTAGCAAGTTCATTCTACTATATTTACCATTTTAATCCATAAATATTAAAGTTGTACCGGAATACCAAATTTACAGTTGGATTGAATTAAAAGTGTCGTAATGTCAAATGTTCGATCAATTATTATGTTCTGGATGTTAAAAAATATACCGTCATATCAAGGGTTCGAATTTTAAATTTAATTAAGAGTGCAAGGCATGAGCTGATGATTATTAAATTTAAAATTCGAACCCTTGATATGACGATATATTTTTTAACATCCAGAACAATTACCCAACGTTTACACATCTCGATCGGGAGATCAAAGGTTATTAAATTATTATTTTTTTGCATTCCATTTAAAATGTAGAGTAGTGCTATATTCTCGCCTCCTGAAAATTAGCCGGAGTGTAAATTTACTACCTACGTCCTTAGTGGAACCCACACATATCTACCTAAAAACCATGAACAAGTCGGTTTGTAATGGTCTGGGTGTATATTATGTATAGTATGTATGTATATACAAAAAAAATATTTAAGTATGTTTATCAGTTGTGTGGGATGGTGCTGTGTGAGTGTCAGTGGATATTTATAATATTATTATTTATTTAAAACTTATGGGTGAAATATATATCTAGTTATCAGTACACTAATTGCGGACGATTTGGCGCTTGACATTTAAAATTAGGTGTTCATTATAATATAGTAAATAAAACTTCATCAAAAACTTGTAGATTTCTTCCATTTTTATGAAGATTTTGTAATAACCTTTCAAAAGTCTGACATGCGCATTTGACTATGATTCCATTTAAGCATCGTCGTCACGTTGACAAGTTCTAGGTTACACGTCAATCTTGTCGTAGTTCTTACAAATCTCTTTAAATTGCACTACACGGATTGTGTTTACTACTTTCATCACATACAAGCATTGACCTTTCGTTATATCCAGTAAATTCGCATGTATAAAAATGTCACATTGAGTTTACATTTTTTTGTTAAGTAGTTAAGTTTATCATTACTTACTTCCACGTTTTTTTAGTTTCATTATTTATTCATTAAAATTAAATAACAAAGTGTTTTAGATATTAGTCTAAGCAAGAATATTTATAATTTAATATATAGTAGATGCTTTGAATCTTTTAAAATATGTACAACACAACGTAAAATGCTTACCTAGTTATAATATGAACAGCGGGACCGCATAATACAAGTATATGCGTATACTTAATGGGCGGCCTCAATAACTTACAGCTTAATTAATCATTGCGAACGTAAATAATGATTTTTTTCATTTTCGTATTCGATTGGAGGCGGAAGAGGATGTTCGGATGTGACGCTGATGTTTGCCATATTAAATTTGACAGTGATGTAATGAGTAAAAATTTTGTAGCGTATTTATGTTCAAAGTCACTCAACACGCAATGGAGCAAGCTATGCTCGGGGTCTCTCTTAGGGATAAGATCAGAAATGATTCAATCCGTAAAAGAACTAAGTTACCGACATAGCCTGCCGGATCAGCAAGATGGCGTCACGTATGTCGCAGAACCTCGGGCCGTTGGAGCAGATGAGTTCTGGAGTGGAGACCGCGTCTCGGCACCCACCGGCCCGTTGGAATAACGACTTGCAAAAGGTCGTTGATGGAGGCTGGAAGAGAAAAGCGGGGGCCCCGGATATCTGGCACTAAATGGGGGAGACTTGTGTTCAGCAGTGGATTACGATAAGTTGAATAGATGTAGCGTAAATATATTTTATTATGAACGTATATTATGAAAGTACTAATCGGGACCAGGTACAAATTCGGACGCATCCCCAGATCCCTGAAAATCGGGAAGTCCCGTGCAAATCGGGGCAACATTTTACATGAAATGATTTTTGGTGAGATATCATATATATAATTATAGTGTCATTTTTTTCTAATTATGAAAACTTGACCATATATACCTATATAATTCATGAATAAAGCAATCTTTATTGACACTTATTTGAGGAATGCGACGGTCGTGTCATGTATAAATACAAAAATGAAATATGTCTTTTTATCGGTTCAATAAGTTCAAAGGTGAATATTGCTATAATTTTGTGTCAGTTAACTTATACTATGAGATACCTATAAAAATGGTGACCCAACATGTCAAGGTAGTATTGGTATATTCCAATAAACGTTATGTCCAAGTAGCATTCAATTAAGCACCCAAGGCCACGATATCACACAATGCTTTCTAAGCATTCAAGCAGCATTCATATATTTATTGCAAGGTGCTCTATTAGGTTCTATTGTAAGGCAATCCCATATGATCTAGTCGTAAATATTAACGCGTGATGGGTGATGCAATTGATAAATAGCCCCGCGGATAGATACTTGCAACACCATCGCCACTATTACAACTTGTATTCGTTACTCGACTCATGAGTTAAGTCCCATTTCTATTGAAGATGCCTTTTTATGAAGTTTTGTAAAGTACGCTAATTTCAAGCTCCATAAATCGGTACTATATTAATATGTTTCGCAAATAAAGTCAATTATGATGACCCATGTGTAAAGCTAATTGGTTATTAGTCGGTCACTATACCAGGTTTTGCGGGTTTTTACCCCGTGTGCAAAGTATAAAGATTTTATAAAGAAATGTTTGAACGGCTCAATACATGTTATCTACTTCCTTGCGACGCGATATTTGTCACTTTTATACAAAGTGTATAATAATAATAATAATTTATTTATTCCATCTCACATCAGAAGAACAATATACAACAATGCGATCATTTCGCCATATAGAGATGACAGAACAGAACTAAGGTTTCAAGGTGTCTGTTAGGCGAGTGTCGGTGACTGATTGGTGTCGATTGGGCATAAGTTAAAATCCTGTCACGTCGTTTCGAAATTATAGAGGTACATTTACCCGACGCTCTTACGGTGAAGAAAACATCATGAGGAAACCTGCGCACTCCTTCGAAGAGATTTAAAGGTTGTATATGAAGTCAGTCTATCCGCACTGGGCTTGCGTGGATGGCTAAGGCCTATACACCCTACGGGTAGGCTTGTGCCTCTCGTGGAGACACATAATAAGCTTATGATAAATAATAATATCTACTGACATTCACACAGCGCCATCTAGACCCAAGTTAAGCGTGAAGCCTGTATTATGGGTACTACACAACGGATAAACATACTTATTTTTTTTGTAAGTACATACATATTATACATAGAAAACACTTACACATTACAACAACATGTTCATGCACACAGGAACCCTCAGTGTTGCAGTCGACGTCTCAACCGCAACACCAAATGGGCCGTCAAATGATGTTGACATACCGCTACACAAATTCCTGCTTCAAGCTTAGCCTAAGACCCGGGGGCTAAGTTAACTTAACATTTATCTGAGGATATCCCATAAGTCACGATGTGCGAGATTGGGATGGTTCTGAAACAGCTTAAGCGTAATAAGGTCGCAGAAGAGGACAGCATCACTGCAGAGCTTTTGAAAGCCGGTGGCACGTCTGTGCTTAAGACCCTTCAAAAGCTTTATGATTCCGTAATCGGTGATGTTGATGTGACGCCAAAGGCGTGGAGCTATAGCGTGGTGCATATCTTCATAAAAGGTGATAAAATTTTGTTGAAAAATTATTGACCCATCACGCTTTTGAGCCACATTTACAAGTTGTTCCGTAGAGTCATCACGAACCGTCTCGTGCGTAGATTTGAAGACTTCCAGCCTCCCGAACAAGCCCGGTTCCGCAAAGGATTCAGCATTATAGACCACATACATAACCTGTGGCACTCTACACATGAGACCGAAGAGTGTAACCATTGGCATTTGTGGATTATGAAAGCCTTCGATTCGACAGAGACTTGGGCTTTGCTTTATGCCCCTCAACGGTGCCATATTGACTACCACTATATCAAAGGTTGAGATTTGTATGAGAGCACTACTATATCGAGTACATGGAGAGCTTACACAACCTATCTAATTGCACGGGGAGTGAGACAAGGAGACGTTATATCTTCACAGAAACGTTGGAAAATATGTTATGCTGCTCGATTGGATTTTGGCATCAACGATCAACGATAATGGAGTGTACATCAACGATAATGGAGTGTACATCAGTCATATTCTGATAATATAGTAGTTATGGCAGAATCCATGGAAGATTTGGGCACTTCGATCGGATGGTGTAGGTACAAATTCTGCCACATACCAATGTGTATACCAATTTTCTAAATTATACGATGACCCACCGGGTTTAATGGTTGACTAGTCGGCTGTTACACCATGGGTTCCGGGTTCGACCCCCGGGCACTACAAACTTTGTGTGCATGAAGATGTCTGTTTGTGATAGTCTGTGTGTTACATATGTATGTGTTTACAAAAAAAAAGTATTTTAGTATGTTAGCCTTTGTTTAGTATCCGTATTACAAGCTAGTGCTAAGTTTGGGGTTAGATGGCGCTGTGTGAATGTTAGTAGTTATTTATTTATATGTACGTTTATCTGACGCTCTTACGGTGAAGGAAACTATGTTAATTAGTAGGCAGTCCTACGAAGAAATTTAAAGATTGTGAGTGGAGTCACCCAATCCGCACTAGGTCCCCGTGGATACCTAAGGCTTTATTCACCCTATACGGGTAGGCTGATGCCCCTCATAAACGTCTCCAATGTTAAATGAGCTGATGATGATCCTTTACAAAATATTATGCAGGTGAAGCCGCAGACAAAATACAAGCTAGTTATATAGGTAATTTTGATGAACTAGTAAATGAACATCATTGGTTATTCCTGTTGATTTGCAATAATGTACTCGTTATTTACCTTAGTCAATAAATACTTTCTCATGGTAATTGCTTTAGTAATATTTATTACTATTACTGGTTGTGCTATTAGGAAATATCTTCGACGTGTAGACATAAAGTGTATTCCTTAAGCATGTGGCGTGGCTATCGAGCGTGGGTGATCTCTGTAAACAATAATAAAGGACCCTGACACATCATCCGCTCAATAATACTTAACCTTTTGTCCACGTGCTTCTTACCATTGTGATAGACTATAACCGAGCCTTCTTTTACCGCTCTCAAGTATTTTGGTTAGTTCCGTAAGTACTCAGATGTGGCATACGGTTTGAATGGCATGTGCAACGATATAGGTTAGGTAAAGTTATTTATATACTTGTACCTTTGTACTACGCTCCATCTCTCTCAAAAGTGTTCCTACGCAGGCACCCATGTGACTTATTGTTCATTGTCAGGTGCTATCAGTTTTGTGTCTCGATCGAATTTGTGCGTTGAGACTTTCACTCGACTGATGATTCATTCCATTAAGGCAATGTTCAAATGTAGTGTTGTAGATATGGACAGATCACTAGAACTTAGTAGATCAACTAATTGAATAATGAATGTGACTAATATTAGCTTTAAGGTTATTGAAGTAATTACTTGGATTAAATTGCGTTTGTTTGCTATCATATGATGATGTTTTGCTATTGTACAATTGAAATCTATTTTTTCATGATGTTAGTATAACTTATCTAAATCAACACAAAAGTAAGTTAATTCTACAGTGTATTATATAAATAACCAAATGTCCATTTAAGCGATCGCTTTGCGGCATTCACTACGTGAACTTTTGAACTCGGTCACAATAGCAAGTACTATTTGCAACGCTATCACGTTTCTCTGACATCGCTTTAAAGTACAAGAAAATCCAATGAAACTCATACTTTGGTACCTGTCCAAAAGTCCAACTACATTATGATGTTAGTAGTAGTAAATGTACCTATGTTTAGTAAATATTACTATAATGATCTATTTTAAACATTTTAATATAACTGCATAGGTACTTGGGCGATCTGAATCGTAGAAAAGGGTTAACTAGATATTTTATATTAAGCGCTTAATTGGTGTACCAAATCTAATGATCAATCATTTATGAGGTTTCTCGCCTAGGTTAAGGTGGCCTAGTAGTGGTGGGCAGTGGTGTAACGGTATCATCAATTTTTTTAACTGTTCCAATGTTGGTGCTCGGTAAATTGTAATTTTGACTCAAAAGTCACTCTAATAAGTGTTTTATTTTCTTCTCTTAATAACTCTTCACAAATAAAGAATAAAAAAAGAAAAGGCAAGATTGTGCTAAGTTGAGACATCTACATTCAACTTTTAAATAATAAAAACCTTCAGATATAACTATATAAATAAAATAAATATCTACTGACATACACACAGTGCCATCTAGTTCCAAACTAAGTTTTTAGCCTGTAATATGGGTACTAAACAACGAATAAACATACTCATATATTTTTTTTTGTGTAAACATACATATTGTACATAGAAAACTCCCAAACCGATACAAACAGACATGTAAGAGACGACGTCTCAACCATTACACCAAATGGGTAGTCAATGGGTATAATAATATATACACATAAATACATATACATTTCCATATATAAAAGATGGATTAATACTATAGTGAAACGCTCTAAGAAACGAACTAAATGGCTCTTTTCGAGTATATGATTAATTTCGAAATTAAACATATTAATATTATGCTATTTCATTTTCTATTATGTGATTTTTTTAATTTATCTATTTTTATGAGAAGTTAGATTTGTCGGCCATAATACCTATAAATTGAAAATGATATCTAATGATTTCATTGCTTGACTTCAACCCCACAGATATAGGTACCTACCATAACTACTTATAATGCCGATAAAAATGTCAAGAGGTGAACTTATTCACGGTGTCCTTCAGGCTTTATGAATAATTGTTTGGTTATTGGCGAGCGCCTTACTCAAGGTACTTAGATAAGACTGCTTCAAATTAACCCAAACTCTGATGGAACTCGGAGTTCGTGCAATCCTTATAATTGTTTAATCGAATAGGTTGCAAACCTCGGATTCCGAGAATGTTGAATGTTATGATAAAGGTACAGCCGATGTATGGATATGTCATCAATATTAAGTCGATTGTTAATATTACATGTAGGAAGTATAATGTGAGATGGGGCACAGATGGCGGTGTGTGGTGTGGTAGACACGTCTGATGAGCGAGATAAGGCGGGAGGCAGCGCGTGTCCTGCGAAGCGCCTAATGGCCGACGCTGCCGCGGGCGCAACGTGCCTCACAGTTTAAATTGAACGTCAAGCTATCGATTTGCATAAATCACACTGTTACTATTTTCAATTATTTGACTGGATGGACTAAACTAGAACAATTACATCTGTTTTTGTGTGCAGACATGCTAGATGTATTCTGTGAACTTTCAACTTATCTTGTGATACATGTCGATCATTTGATTATGTGCATTTTTTAATATTTTAAATATTTTATTGCCACCAATTTAGGTGTAAATAGTGACTTTTCATGATGGTAATCAATTACGATATGATTTCGAATAAATTTATGTTCTAATCACAGACTTCTCTCCATTCTGGAGTGGAACCGAAAATAATCTGGCCTGCCAGTGTCCTATACATAAGAGATATGGAAACCGTTTATGATACACGGGTTCTACTACTCGTCCCATACATAGGGAGAAAAAAAAACAGAATTAAGGATAAATAATACAAAATCACCCAGCAAACTATTTGAGACTGTTCCAATATTTCAGAGAGTACAAGCGCATAAATTCATGCCCTATGACATAAGGTAGCGTCAGTTTTCTCGAAGATTAAATGCACTAAAAAAGAATTCATATATTTAATATGGATGACAAGAGTTTAAGGGAAAGTTGGCGATGTGCATAATTTTTTATTGCGTCGATTCATTTATTATTCGAGGTTCAACTTCCATAAATAATGACCTGTATTTTGACAATATTCGTCGTAAGTTGCATTTTTTGAGTAATACATACTTTCAATCACTTTGATACTTCTTTTTAATATTATTTCATGTTCAAAAATATTGCATTAAGTTTTTAGGCTCTGTAGGATTTTAAGAATGTGGGTTTACATAAGCATGCAACAAACATTTAAGAAATGATCGCTTGAATTATCCAACTATTCTGATTTTAAAAGTTTGCATATACACATAGACCCATAGAAATAGGACAGACCTGTCAAATTTGTTTGCTAGCACATATTTTGAGTAGGTATAATAAGAGCAACTTAGGTGTCGGATTTTCAAACCATGCGTGCCCTCCGAATCATGGAATTTAACATTTCTGTTAGGACACTTCGGTAAGCTATGTCATGTCCTAACGTCAACTTTTCCGCATTGCTTAAAGACAAAAGTTTTTGAGCAATATCCCCATTCCCCATTTTGCGCCAGATATCCCGCTCCTCCACTTTTCTCATTCAGCCTCCACCAGCGACCTTTTGCAAGTCGTCGGTCCATCGGACCGACGACATCCTATGCTACGCTTGCCAAAACGCTGTCTCAACTTCAAAACTCGTCTGCTCCAACGGCCATAGGTTATGCGACATACGTGACCAGCCCACTGCCACTTCAAATAGCTGATCCGGTGGGATATGTCGGTAACTTTAGTTCTCTTGCGGATTAAATCATTCCTGATCTTTTCCCCAAGAGAGACCCCGACCTTAGTTCGCTTCATTGCGCGTTGAGTGACTTTAAACTTATTAACCAATCCCGCAGTCAGTGTCCATGTCTCAGCTGCGTATTTTAGCACGAGTAGGACGCATTGCTTAAGTCCTTAGGCATTGCGGAATTATGCCGCTTGTTATGCCGGACAAGTTGGATGGTTTATTCCTGCACAACCTCGGCAAGGACGCCATCGACGCATATTGGTTGTGGTATGATATGGTTATTGAATATGACTTTCGACTTGTTGAAATTTATGCCAATACCAATTCTTCGGGAAGATTCATTGAGCTGTTCAGCATCTCAGCAAGCTCTACCAATGACTCTTCGACGATGTCGATATCGTCAGCAAAACGAAGATGAAAAATTTCTCCATTGACGTTGACGCCTCGTTCAGACCAGTCCAGGGTGTTAAAGGCACCCTCCAATGCGTTTGTGAACAGTTTCTTCCACAGTTTTTTCAAGGCTTTCTCCTAGTCAACAAATGTTATATACAGCGGCTGTTTATACTCTTCGGTCTTTTGTAAAATCTGCCGAACAGTATGGATGCGGTCCACGGTGCTGTAACCTTTTCAAAACCCAGCCTGCTTCGGTGGTTGGAATTCGTCAAGTCTAATGGCGAGATGATTCGCTACAACTCTGGAAATCAACGTATAGACGTGGATCAGAAGCGCCATAATTTAATTCATCAAGTATCTGTCGTAATTCCGTCATCACTCGGGGCCCTCTTATTTCTAAGTTGCTCCAGTACTGTTCTAACCTCACTAACTTCAACATCCGGGATACCCTGCGTTCAATGGCGCTTTATTGGGATCTTCGGTGTCCTCGGTCTGCGGCTGATGAGCGCTCGATGAATACAGCCGTCGCCGGAAACATAGACGCAGGCAGATCATTCCATTTATTTGCAATATGCCTTGATGATCTATGGTAAAAGGGAGACAATTGGATTAATGCATGGAGCTCGGAAGAACACCTGAACACATCGAAGTAGACCCTGTAAAATACCAACAGATATGTGACGTTAAGGCAGTTGGCTAAGCATTGCACCTTGGAATTAACAATTCCCTTATCGCCAATGAGTTTTCTGGCTCAGCGATCGATTGAGTCCAATGTAGCAAGATGTCATTTCGTTGAACCATCCCAAAGGTGACTGCAGTGCTCCATGTTAGGTCGGTCTTGAGCATTGTAAAAACACAGTCGTGAGCTTTGTACAGCGAAAGTCTCCAGTGAACACAAAAGTTACGCCCCCATGAAATTGCCTGAGTTTCTGATGTTTTTTAATGTGCAGTCCACAGCTTTAACGTGAGATCTTTGGCTCATCGTGCACTCATCCCAAATAATCAGCGACGAGTCCTGCAAGCTTCTCAGTGGACCATTTTTGCGGATTGAGCGTACAGATAGTTGAGCAATTCTAGCAGACGCAACTGCTAGTGCTTTCTTCCTGATTGTCGGCCGCCCCTCTCATAAGAAAGGTGCTGTTGCGCCGCGTCGTGTGACTTATTAAATTCGTAATATCTCATGAATGAAATAGATGTTGGCAATTCTAAAAGTAATCTCTTGAATTGAAACGGTCTTGAAAACCATACGATTTATATGGATTGAGATTTATTCAGAAATATGAATGATATGGTCTAATTTTGGCCCATATTTCTGTCAACTTGTAAAATGTAAAGAATGGTTTTTGTGACATAACGATAATAGTTGGACATATAGTATCGCGAAGTTTTTTGTAGTCTTTATTGATTATTCTTACATATTGCATAACATAATTTTGTTCTATTATCAATAGTTTCCTCAGCGTTTGCGACGATAGATGTTTTAGGGCACTTTTTACACCTTGGATTATGATACATATGTTTTAGTAAGGATCTCTAATCTTTATTCTCTACGTTGTTCAGGGTGAAAGAATTATTAAATCTCCATAGTAATTTTTGAGTAAGATTCATTACAAACATACACACATATATACAAATCTTCACTCTTTATAATAAAAAGTGCAGATTTAAATGGCTGTCAGCATATTTTTAATTACATATTTATAGCTCAATGGGCAAATAAATTCAGTTTTTATGAATAAAATAATCTTTCAGTCAGTAAAGTTTTCTTGCAGTCATCCCACCTGGTGGTGAGGGACAACAGCCCCCGGGATTGCTTCTTTTCAGCAATAGTGCAGTTGCTACCCCGAACACATCTATAGGTACCAATCATGGTAATATAGATTGAAAAAGACAGGTGGACCCACGCAGACGACCAGGTTATACACATGTCTCTCGCAGCTTCGTTAAAATAATAATAATGCAGTGTTGATTATTCTCCTTAACAAGATTTCCAAGTTCAGTAATGGTAATATGTGTGAAACGTCGACAGCACTAATATTAAATAGTGTCTCGAGCGACGACAACAATGGTCCCAATATAATGCGCGGCCCGGCGGCCACGCCTGCCGCTTTCCGCGAACAACTTGACGGCTCTGATAAACGCTCACCTTATTTAAATATTTATGAATGCGACCCATTTGGTACATCGTCATTGAATGATAACATAATTAAGACGCAGACAGCGCTTATTACTATGCAGCCTTTGCTAGCTTAAATACAGTACGCTTAATAACGTTGTATCTATTCATTATATCCTAGCTTATTTATATGGAAAAGGTATTTGTTGCGATTTGTTTGTGTGGTGTTTTGTTTATCAAAAGTAAATTTTAAGTAATAAGTAAGTAATTTTCACACATATTCATAATTGTAGGCACAACATCGGTTTCATTGGACATATGAATCTTCAGTTGTAATAATGAGCTTGTATAAGTATTTATTATTTTTAATAAATAAAATATTTTATTTATTAACTAGGTTATAAATAAATTCATTACAGGGTTTGGAGTCTCCTTGTAAGTAAAACAAAGATATTTGTTTTAGGAGAAATCTCTTCTTTAACATACATTACAATTCACAGATATTTATAAAACATTAAATTAATAAGTACCAATAAAGACAAAAAAAAAGTTATTTGAGTTAAATTTTAGTTCAAGTATTGAAACATAGATTAATAAAATTATAAATACTCGTATTACTCACCGTCTCACGGCTGATGTGGCCTATTGGCATAATACGTACTCCCTCTGGCCCGAGGTGTCGATCACTTGCAAATGGCCGCTGCTGGACGCTACTTGAGGAAATCAGTGAATCAGGGTCTCAAAAAATGGGGAAGAATACTCTCTTTTCTTTTAACCTATGTTGAAAGAAAAAAGAGTGTAAAAGCTGTAATTTTAGTTACTAAAAGTAGTAACAGTGTTTTTAGTTGAATTTGGTCGCTCTTTTACAATACCGAACAAAATAGTTAACTAAGCACTCAAGAATTACGTACGATAATTTTATTTTGCGCATGTACTAAAGCATACATCTTGGCAGTGATTACGAGAAATTGTCAACACTAGCTAGTTAAGTCTTGGTAATTTTCATTTGTCGTATTTTCTTGGTGTAATAATGGTAGCTACGTTTTACCTAATTATGGGCCGGCACGCGACCGTGCGCTTCTCGCCTGGCTCTACTCTAGAGATACTATGTCGATACTAAATTGTTAAAATTTACAATGCAAATAATTAATTTAGTAATAATTCATCAAGTATAGGCTCATCGAGAAAGCATTTCAATTAAATTGAATGAATGAATGTTAATAATATAATGATAATTTAAGTATGATATTAAAGCTTATGGCTGCAGTTGGCATTGTTTTTTTTGTTTTGCATATACATATGTGTATTTATAATGAAATAATAACATTCAAATCAGCTGTTTATTCCAAAGGGAATCATAAGCATCCCAATGGAATCAAACTAGGGTTACAGACCTAGGTTCCTCTCAATATAATCATAGATTTGCAAGCATGTAAAGGTAGCATGCACACTAAAAAAAGAATCTGAGTCTCGTATGTCGGCCATATCAATGGGTCATTTTAAATGCAAGTAGGGACCTTTATACAATGAGTTTATACAAATTTAAATTTTTTTAGTAATAAGTTTTAACTATTTAACAAAATTAACGTAGTTTCTATGACAATAAGTATTAGTATAAACGAGAAACCGCCAACGAGAGTAAACTTTCATCTTACAGGTTTCTATGAAGTTTCTTATTCTATACTAGCATTTTGAACCTTAAAGTATTATCAAATGTTCAAAAGCCGCTTTGACTACGAACCTATCTAAACAATCCTTTGAATATCATAGCCATTGACTCTGACAGTCAGCGCGCTGTGTTCCATTAAATATGATCCTAATGGAAGCATTGTTTTGTGTGCGTCTCTATTCCTTGCTGCGAAGACCTGTCACATTCCCATATAATCAGGGGTTATTAGCGTTGTTGGAAAATTCGCTTAGAAGCATGCGAGACAACCAGCGAGGCTCCAGGAGCTTGCAATTAAAGTAATCATAATTCTTAAACAAAACGGTCTACTTAAGAGCCGCTTTTAATCTCAACAACATTTCCGTAAATACCAAGTTCCAGTGACTTTGATACGTCAGAGCTTGAAATACGGCGTCTCCGCCACCTCAAGTATTTTTAAAACGTATCTTATAGTGCTTAATGTTGACTAAAAAGACAATGAAACCAGCAAAGATTTTTGCCTAAATATATTGTATTCGAATGATGAGAGTTAATTTTACAATCAATTTCTCTTTAAAGAATGCAATATAAAGCAATGATATCCCTTAAGGAAACAGAACACGAACCATTGTTTGTTATACTTACCTACGTCAAACTAAAACGTCGACCAAACACGTTGCACACCTGTACCTGATGGATACGCTATTGCAGTCCAACATAATCGTATAGTTTTTCTAGAAATATTGTGGATAAATGATATTGTTAAGGAAACAATAATAATGCTCCATGCTGCAAAACAACAATCGATTTGAATGTTCTGCTGGCGAAATAGTGCTATGGAGCCTTAGTAGTCCACAAAAGGAGCGAGTACACTTGTACCGGGCTCCTAAATTGGGTGTGCGTGAGAAGCAATATCAGTAGTGTTGTAGAGATGTTGGTTGCCGTTAGTGTTGTTGCGTGGCGGCCGGCGGGGCGGGGCGCGGCCTGGCGCGACAAGGGCGTGCGACGGACTGTTCCAATTTACGGGTCACGAGCGGACCACTCGCGCACCGACCTATCTGCCTTCCTCCATAATTGAATCCAATGGCGTGGGAGACTCGACATGGCCAAATAAAATAATTCATAGCTATGCAATGGTACATCTTGTCAAAAAAACATCTGTAGGTAGATTTTTTTATGAAAATTACCAGTATTTCCGGATTCTTAAGGAATCATATATTATGATCTTTTGGCGCGTAAGATTATTCCAAACTATTATTTCGTATATTTATGTACCGCTAGTGTTACTTTTTCATTCAAGCTTATCTTAAAAGCTGCTTAAGTGCCATTTTTGTCATGGCAAAAGATCCGTTGAGGGTGACTTTCATAAATGGTTCGTATACCTACATGAGCGCTATCAGGCTTTGGAGCATTTCATTGTGTTGAGCACATGAGCTCTGCGCAACACTCGTTGCCTTACACAGCGCGTAAGCCTTTTTTGAAAGTGCGTCGGCGTCGGCGCCGAGGCGACGCGCGCAGGTGCGCGCCTGTCGCGGATCAGACACCGATAACTCTATACTATTAAACTTAAATGGGTTTAAATTGTGAACACTTGTGCTCTATGGCAATACAATTGATTGCTTTGAATTGCTTGGTAATTTATGTTTAACTGTATGTCGTTTTAAAGTAGCGACATTCTTAATTTGATTAATCAGCCTGATTTGTGCTTATATAAAGTTGCCAAGACGACAACATTGATTATGATGTAAAAACTAAATATGAGGATGTAAAAAAGATATCAGATCTCATGTAGAACAAAGCTTCTGAATCTACACAACCTAACTTTACCGATCCTTGCTTCCACAAATTCTACATTTCAGTAAATATGTCCGGCTTCCCCGTTTCGCTACCGTCATGGAGGTGATACGCTTATTTAGTTTTTAATGTAAAGAAAGCCAATAGATATCAGGGTCCCAAAAAAGTGAAACCTATTATGGAACTTGAGTATCAAACGTCTTCTTTCTTTCTTTTCTTTCTTCTTCTCTCTCTCTTTATCTAAATATTTTTATCCAACTATATGAATACTTATACAAGAACGCTCATCTATGAGCAAAAAAAACTCAGTCCAACTTTATTATATAACTTAGTGTAAAACGAGGAGGGCATACCTATTAAGAGAAGTATTTTAACCATAAAAGCATAGTGGCAGGTATTACTCCAAATTTAGACAGAACCCGCAGCCGCATAAGCGTGCAAGGAGAGCGCATTTATAAGGCGCATAAACTGCGATACGGGCGCTCGAAAGGTTAAGGGCACAAGGCACCACGTGGGAGGTGCCAGTTTAAGAAACCCGAGATCCTGTCTTGTTCACAAATGGCGTCCATTTTCACTGCAACTTTGTCCTGGAAATGCATTAAGCAGGTACTGATTATTTTTAAATGTCGCTAGAAAAATTGTGGTAATACCTTGTATAAGGTCAGTAATGTACGTGAAAGTAATATAAAATTTACTATTCAAATAGTAAATTTGGCATTACAAGACATAAGTTATTATAAGACTTCGTAACGGAACAGTGGGTTCAGTACGATACCCCCCTCCAATAATATTCGTACAAATCCATGGCGACGGTCTTAGTCCAGCAGTGGATGTTATGTCTGCAGTAAATAAATGGAAAAAATTGTGGTCTTGTCATACACTGGTAAATAGAAACCTACCTTCTATTCTATACTCATTAAATACTCAAAATTTAAGCTTATTGCGAGCATACCACTTAAAAGTAAAGTTGGCATTGAAAGTTCTTTGGGCATATATATAATATAAATCAATACTGTCAGTAAACGTCCTATATTTAATTCTTGAAAAAGGATGTCGAATATTTTCAGTCAATAAACCCGCTACACGTTTCAACCGCCTCACGCCTAAATGGAATGAATGGTAAACAATCGCCTAAATTGTCAGTGCTCCAAGGTAACGTTCACACAGCCAAATATCATGCGAGGGGTGTTTTATATGGTAACAGGTAAGTGGTGCACGATTTGGCGCAGCGAGGATAGTGCATTACGTGTGAGTGCGCAAGCGCAGTCGTGCACACGAGTCAGTTCATTATCGCGCGTGATGCATTTGCGCGAGCGTCCGCGTCGCCCTGGCTCAGTACTCTTATTTGAGTTGCATCCAAGTACCACCACTTCGGCATTATTGAAATGTCACAATTATATCAACGCATTGTATTGCAAAATTTTGATATAACCGCCGATTAGAGTTGTGGTCGACAATCAAGTCAAAAAGATTACGTACTTAAATTATTGTGACAAATATTATTCTTTAATATTTTTTTATAGATAAACTCATAGTTTACATATGTTTTTATAGATAACTCATAGTTTTTGGCGCTGATTGCTTGACCTGACTTAATCATCAGGCAAGTGGCGAGCGTAGGCAGCGAGCAGCCTGGGCATGATTGTGTGTAATTTTCATCGACTGTATGTTTGACTGTTTGTTTGTTTGTAGAGCGTCGGTGGCTCAGTGGTGTGGACTGTCGCCTTTTTACTGGGAGGGCTGAGGTTCAAATCCCGACACGTACCAATGTATTTTCGAATTTTCGAAAAATATATGTACGTTATCCGACGCTCTTACGGTGAAGGAAAACATCGTGAGGAAACCTTCATGCACGCCTGCGAAGGGATTCGAAGGTTGTGTGTGAAGTCGTCCAATCCGCACTGGGCCCGCGTGTACGGCAGGCCTAATCACCCTATACGGGAGGCTCATGCTCCTCGGTGGGACGTTTAATGAGCTGAATGATGATGTATGTTTGAAATATGATAAATGTCGTATCTATATGAAATTGCAACCTTATCTTGCCAAGCTGCGGCTGTTATGGCAGATCGCCAGACCGCTAGCGTTAATAGTATGGTCGCATACAAGTAGTAGAGTAAGCTTGTGTCCTGAATGAAGAAGATAGGTGTTCTTAATGAGCTAGTAAATTTGAGACATATAATGTGAAAGGCAATAATACTATTGTGTGTTAGATTTTTCATTTGGGTTACTTAAAGATTTTTTTTATTTTACGAAGTGAATCAATCAATGGTCAGGATGCTCACTTGATGGCAAGTGAGTGATACGCCTGACCATGACAGAGCGGCATTGAAATAGGCCAAGAACTGATATACAGTTAAAACTCCGAATTAATGCCGCACTGAGCCCGTCACCAGAGACCACAGATTACTAGGTGGTAGACTCGATACTGAGTCGTCTAGGTAGGTACCACCGCAGTGCCAGATATCATCCCGTGAAACAGGAGTGTTGTGCACTTTTGTGTTTCGGGATGAGGGCACTGTAGCTAGTGAAATTACCGGATATAAGAGACCTAACATCTGTTGTCTCGGGTGATGGGCGCAGTGCGGCATTAATGGAGAATAATAACTGTCCATCAGTTGTTGGTCTCCTTTAATGCCGCTCTGTCATGGTCTGGCGTATCACTTACCATCATGTAAACGTCCAGACCGTCCTGTACACTTGTAACATAAAAAAAATGTTAAGTCTCCTAACTCGGTAATAAAAAAAAGGTTATAATGACGGAAGTTGTCCTAAACATAAATACATAAGATGGGTAGGACTCTTTTATTTCATAAATCTGGACTTATTTCTGAATTGAACACATTTTATTTATTATCATGTTTTAAAATCATGGAATTATTTATACACACTATAATTAAAGTCGGGCTTTGGCTCTATTCTTTTGCTATATAAAATACTGATTTACACTGGTAAGACAAAAACTCTGCATATTCCGATTTCTGCTTAGTAAACATGTATGTTGACATTTATCACAAGAGAGCTGTGACAAAAATGGTTAATAGACAGTAAACATATTTCGGATTCTGCTCTTCTCAATAATACATGAGACTTTTCGTAAACAGCCGTGACATATTCGGATCGCAGGTTATTTTGTATATTAAGCAAGTCACACAGTAGCTGAAAACAATATTAACAAGATGAGTCACTAACGGAAACAGTACGTACGTTGCTCGAATTTTGTTGTATATTTGTTTTTTGGATTTTTTTATTGAACCTGTGGCAAATGAGCATATGAGAATATATACGTTTACTTGATGGTAAGTGACACTGCCGGTCATGAACATTTGCCAGACCTGAAGTCCCAGAAATGATATTATTATTATAGATAGATTATATTGATAATCAGGTTTCGGTAAATAACCGAAATATTTATACTTCACACGGTTAAATTAATACTTACTGTATATTTACATATAAAAATTTAAATCCAAATAAAGCACACTTAAATAAATTAAAATTAATAAGTAACGAAATTTGATAAGGTATGGTGTACACATTTGAAAAGATATCAAAATCACAACATAAATTTAATTTGTTCTAGAGCAGTCTATCCATATATATACCTAACGTCGATAGTATCAAACACATTTTACGCACGCAAATTTTGACCCATGAAATAAATACTAGGAAAACGGAAACTTGAAACAGACATAAACAAAAACAGGACCACACGCATGTTTTTAAATATCTATTCATAGACTTGTTTTTAAATTGATACTACCAAGATCCTAGATTTATTTATTGATTTAATATTAAATCTAGTTTGTACCTAACACAATTCGCGCAAAATATTATAATTTTTATTAATTGTCGTATAATATCATTGTTCGTTGTTTGTTTCTTTTGTATGTACCTATGCAAAGGTCACTGAGATCGTCGGACTATTAATGTCTTCGTCAACAATCCCAAGCAGGCACTTCACTGGGTCTTAATTCCGATAGGTGATTTATAACTTGTTAATAATACCGCGAGTTTAACCGCTCCCCCATAAATCAAGACTTGGACTGAGGCTTAAACGAAAATATTGATTGTAATGCTCTGGTTTACGCGGCACCATGTCTATATGTTGCAGATTTTTGTGCGTAGAATGTAAATTTATGACGTAACGGTCGATTAACTTTTCCTTCCTCACTTTACTCGCTGGCGTGTTTAAAGATCGGGCGTGACCCCTGTTTTTCTGTTGCAAGGCCATTACGACAACGTAGAAAGACTTAATTGATTGTTTGATGCCTTTGGTGTGTTACACGCGCGGTAGTCATTATGTCATTAACCCGGTGACAGATGGTGGTAATAAATACAATTTTAACATGGTTAGAAGTAAAGAATTACAAACGGGAAGATATATTCAAGTCGGACATAATTAGTAACACAGGTGTAATTTGTGTGTGATGGGCGTTCTGCCTTATTGGTGTTTCTAATTACGAAAGTTAATTTAAGCGCTTCATATCGCGTAAGCTCGGAGAATATCTTTTAATCGCTTTATATGAATCAGTACTGTAAGTGGTTTACAATTTATAGAAGTTGAGTTTAATTAGCACAGTTATGTAACTATATGTAGATTTGTATCGAGGATTTAGTGGATTAAGAATAGGTAAGCAAAGCACTGTTTATGACCTTGTTTTATAGTTTGAAACTATTAATTATTAGTGACGAATACCATTATTAATTTAATACATATAGGTCCTATTATATGTTGTAGCGAATAACGTACGTCGTGTGGAGATAGATGTAAGAGAAAAGTAGGCGACATTGTCAGACATTCAGAACCTCCACTTTAATCATCCAGAATACCTAAAAATAACATTTTTGCGTGTCGTTATTACACCATACCAAAGAGAAGACACTGTGCTCGTCATAACTTAGGTTCTATTTTACTCGTTAGCCTGGCGGATATTTGTATCGCTTATGTGTATCACCCCGTGTGAGCACGGTAGTATATTTGTACAAATTGCAAGGTTGAGCCATGAGTGAAGATGCTAATGGTCATCAGCAAAAAACTCAACCGAAAAGAAATGGAAGTTCTTTATATTTATTCTTAACGTGTTACTCAGAGTAGATTACTACTTCTAGAATTAGTTAAAACAGCTCTAAAGTATCAATAACTTTTTTATGCTGGGAATTCGGACGTCTACCCGCGAATCACATTAAAGATTTGAGAGTCAATAATAATAGAGAGTACTAAGTATTAACATAATTAGGTACATGAAAATGACAATTTAGATAATATTACATTATTACAAATCCGTGAAAAAAAAAGTTTATATATTCATATTAATTTATTCCGCATGCTGGTTTTACCTCAACATGAGCGTGTCAGGGCATTGCAACATTTGTTATTTAGTCAGGATAGGACTTCATATTTCTATTATATATTTCTATTATATGTTCCACAAATAGAATGATTCTTGATCTTTGGCGGATTTATTAGTCAACTTAAATATTATAAACACAGAACGACACTGAACATAGACACACTCCAACCAGGTGATCATCTTCACGAACGGTATCTGAAGCGGTTAAGCCGAAATGATTTAGGTATGTTTATTTTACCTACATGGAATAATGACCGAAAAGTATATGTATGTGAACAGCATGTAGAAGATTAAATTATAGCATCTATAATTACACAACTGGTTGTTGCTAAGCATTCATTTATGGGTCAGTAAATTAACAGCTGTCGTATTTCGCTGAGATCAGGAATCAAACATGTTACCATTTGTACATTATGCGGGCACTGATTAATTTACACCTGTTCGCTAATGCATACCCATTTAAAAAGATATTGCATATCGAGACGATGTATAACTGCTATTTATGCAAACCAAACAATTTTAATATCATCTGGGGGCTTACTGCCATCGCTTATAACAAGTTATAACACTATTACTCTAAGTATTATTATTTTAAAGGCGAAGCAGGTAATATTATACTCCTAGTTATACCTACTGTTTTAAGTGGCGGCGGGATGCCTGAAAAGTAGGTACCTATAAATTTACTTTATTAATTTTATGTAGTTGGTTGGAATCAGTTTTCAAGGAAAAATCGAATCCGATATTTTTAGTCGAAGCTTGGTGTCGAAGTTATAATTTCGAAAGTGAGAATAAATCTTACTTTAGTAAGATTTTTTAACTCTGCCACGGTAACGAGTATGAATATTTGGCGTTAAAAGCACTTGTGGTCAGCATGGTATTCTGAAAACCACTTTTTCCTTTGGAATTTAGAGTGGAGAATCCCTATAGTGTTAATAAATACTTTTCTTGATTTCCATGATTGTTTTGTGCAAAACATATTGTTTAATCAACACATAATAATATTAGTAACAGTTTTATGTAGTCTTAATTCAATGACTTTAAAATTAAAATGAACGTCGCTGGCTCATTGGTGTCGACTGTTGCTTTCCGATCTGGAGGGTGCAAGTTCAAAACCCGCCACGTACCCATGTATTTCCGGAATTACATGTATGTACGTTTCTCCGACGCATTTACGTTGAAGGAAAACATTGTGAGGAAACCTGCGGAATTCTACAAGGAGATTCAAAGGTTGTGCGTGAAGTCGGCCAATCCGCACTGGGCCTGCGTGGACGACTAAGGCATATACACCCTTTACGGGTAATGAGCTGAAAATGATAATGATGAAAAAAAAAATTCCTTTCGTAAGATTTTGTCACATCCTTTTCTGCTACTACTTCATAAGTGTTCTTTATGGACCCAAATTGAATAAATTCATTTCATTTGATTTCACTGAAAATGGCTTAATTTCGCCGGCCGGATATTCAGCTATCCGGCCACGTGGTCGGCTAAATGGTGTCGGCCAAACTGCTACGTTTTTTTTTACCAAACGTTTCACCTCTACTCTAGATAATATTGTTTTTATAATACATATCCACTGATATTTACACAGCTCAATCTTAACTTTGACTATAAGCCAAAGCTTAAATTGAGTTGTACTCGTAGTAGTAGTATTGAGCTGACCAACAACGGATAAATATACCTACTTGTATATATTTTTTTTGTACTATTCAAATTATACATGAAAATAACAAACGCATACAGGCATGTCCACAGGCAAATGTCGTCAGTCAGAGATTATTTTGTTGGTCAGAATTCTAAAATACGAGATGATATAGTGGTGCTTTGGTCTGTCACAGGACTTGTGATATCGATAGTCAAATATAGTGTCAAATTGTGGTGTGTGGTGGTGTTATAGGTCGAGTCCGAAGGTGGAACAATGAGCGGCTCATCGTGCGCGCCGCGAGGTGAGCTGGGGTCACTGCTCTGACCGCGCGTGGGCGCGCCCGTTTCCGCCGCGAAACCGAATCATTGCGCCACACTCCTAATCTTTAACGATACTCTACTCTGTTCACGCACCTCTATTATACTTTATTAAGGGCTTAATTAGTGAATAAACGTTTTGCCGTTTCGATATCGTCAGGCTCTATTTTGACGAATCGGAACTAAAACTTAAAACTCAGTCATAATCATTAAATTTTTTTTTTCTTAAGGCAAGAAAAGTGCGTCATTGTCGTAATTAATCAGAAACGTTTTAAGAAGTCTCGAAACACATTGGTGCAAAAGATATTTTCCGGTTCATTGTTAGCCAGTGCGTACATTGTTCGTGGCACTATCGGTACAATTAATAGTTTAAAACAATTGCGTTTACAAAAGCTCCGTTAGTTCACTCCATCTGCGTCAAGAGCGCTCTGTGCCGAAATATGTTTATCGTCCATCGCCGGATCGAATGCTTGGAAATCTTACGAGATCACTACGCTATTATGGAAAAGGCTTCTTCGAATACTAATTTTAAATTGTTACTTTTCAAATAAATCGCAAATTGCGGCGTGACCTTTATGTTGTATACAAAAGGCATATGATGCATAAGAAATGATTATATAAGTAATGAATATTAATCCTCTCTGAGAATGGTAGCAAACCATTATGCAAATAAAATGTGTTAAGTTAAATATTATGAGATTATACTTTTCAGAATGATCTTTTATCATTAAAGTATACTTAGCAAGAATCAGTTTCCATTATGTTCTGACGAAATCGTTTTCTAAAAATCTGATTTGCATACACATGTAGACAACCACAATGGTGTATTTAATTATAGTTCATTTTTTGTATGGATTGATTGTAGGTTTATAAAAGTGGATCACGTTCATAAATGGCTTAGGAATACAATTATTTTACAGATAGACATGTAAAAATTGCATCATGTGTACATTTATGTTGCTTAATTCAACGGGATACTTAATACTCTTTTATTTTTGAATTCGTGTTGTTGAATAGCTTTCTCTGCATATTTGCCCAAGGTAAAAGTCAATATAGATTCCGGCATTTTAAGGTCTTTCCACTGGTTTCAGCCGTAGGTTGAAGTCTGTTAGACATGTTTTAACCCATTGAACGCTGGAATCCAGGCAAAATATAAATTCTATTGTGTCTAGCGCCTTAAGGCGTCATTGGCGGTCAAAGGGTAAACATATTTTTTATTTATTTACTGTCACCTGTATGGAGACTACAATCTCGTCTTCTCCCACATTACAGTTGTTTTTTATAACAGTGTGATATAATTTCGCGTAGATTAATTTTCTAGCTTCTTACCTTCTATCATTATTTGTATTGTGAATATTACAAATCGATTTAATGACCTGATGGTGGTCTGGTGTCTACACCAGACCACTTTATTACCCAGCATCTGTCTGGGTTAAAGCTTGGTAGCTAAAAGTTTTGAATTCGAAATGATTTTTGTTGCATAGACTCAGTGATTTGATTGTCATTTTATATATAGTACTCAGGATAGAATGGACCGAATTTATTAATTATTTATATATTTGTGTCCATAAGACGTTTTATGTTTACTCTTTATTGATATTATCGAATATATATTATGTGGCATCTGAGTTGTATTCTCTGGTGATCTAGACTACAATAACAATTTGTGATATCTATTTGTTTAAAGCAATATTTGTGATTAAATAGTAGCCATAGCTACAAACATATAAAGCCTACATTCTAAAATAAATTATACCAGATTGAAATATTCGATCTCGCACCGTGAATCTAAAGAGAACTTTCATAAATGCGTTCGTGGTAACCGTTTACACTCCAATATTTTTTGGCACCAGCCCATTGTATGCAAATGAGGTAATGAATGTTTTCACTGCAACAAAACACGAGTAACGGTTCCCTTAAGTGAAGATTTGTCGGCCAATAATAATTATCACCGGCTTGTAACAAATCCAAGCGCTTGTCGGTGCTTACTCAACTTCACCATAGCCGTTAGCAGCGACGTCACGTTGTGTCCACGCATATGACCTGTCTTTTATATTCTGCCTAAGCTTATCGTAGACGTCATAAAACGTAGGATTATAAAACTTTATGGATTATCATTTTTTATCGTAGAATCAAATCGATGAGTTAATAGATATGTTAGAATTTTATTTGACTTCTTTAAATAGTCGGATATATTTTTTGGATTGTCTAGTGTTCGTTGCTGAATATAAACGTATAGTATTAAATTCATTTATATGTCGATTGGCAGATTTACTCCAGTTAAATATATGATAGATATATTGTAATCTTGTGCACCAAATACTCTGTCATTTTGAACGGTATCCTAGGTTCGAACCCGTGCCGAATTTTATTAACATTATTTTTTAATCAGTTATAATATGAAGGTATTGACTGTACACTTGTTTTAGAAAGATAGATTTTGATCTGGGGAATCCTCTGGAGTGCTTGCTGTGGTGATGGGTCACCGGTCGGAGCATTTATATTCATCGCTATCGAGCGTTTATCTTAGATACTTCGGAATCTGACAACGCGATAACGCGAAATAAATTACTGTGCACAGTAGCCAGTAACCAAGTTCTTTTAACAATCATGATATTTAAGATTTAAATATCTATTAATGCTACAATACGATTTATAAGCATACTAGGTATTTATATTAGAAACTCTAAATTTTGTTATGTTTTATTATTTCGAGTAGGTAAGATGCTAGAACCTCGTTTGCTTCCTTCGACTGACTCGACTACGAGGAGTGAGGTTGATGTCACTACGTCATGTTCCAAAAATGTGAAACACAAAACAGTAATTAATAAGTGTGATTTTTCAAATTTTCACGAATTGTTGTAAGCAATTCTGAACACTAAAATTAATTTCCAATAAAATAGTACAAAGGTATTTGTTTATTAATAATGTAGAAGTTCATTAAACTTGGCTTGAATTTTGTAGCCGGGTTTGGAAGTTTTATAATTTCGTCGACAGAAAGTGATATAGTGACGCGCGCCAGTGGCACTATATCGGCTGATTCAATTAGTGATTGCGTTCACTTGTCGATGTCTCTGTGACCGCTACACACACAACGATACGCTCGATATGCTAGTGCCTTCTGTTACTTAATATCGATAAGAATACAAGTAGATATTGTAATAATATTGCCACCATGGTAATGTGCATAATATCATCATCGTCAGCCCGTAACGTCTCACAGCATAGCCATGAGAGGAGGGGGAGGGGGGAGGGGGTTGAACAGTAAGCCATCACCCTTTCTTAATGCGGATTCGTGGGTGTTAACAACTATCATCCGAAACACGGAATATTTTGGGACAATCAGATGATCCACAGGCTGGATGTTCTGACCAAACTGAGAAAAGTGACACAGAGTGACTTGCGGGAGTCGAACACATGACCTTCGAATCACGCAGTGATCTGAGCTCAACGCTCAGTGCATCAGACCACAAAGGCTGTTACTTTACTTACTTAACTTTTGTCTATACAATATATTTATCACCTTTGTTCATACATTTATACCGATGCTATTATTACATTACACACTACAATATATATTAGATTCTAAGTTAGTACCCAATATACATTTTAGTAAAAGCTTCTTCTCTATAGAGACCAGAATCCACATTCTACGATTTTGGAGATTGGTTTTAAGTTTGTTTAGTGACTGTCTTTGTCAATGATGTACCTAAGTATAATATTTTTAAAATTATATCATAACATTTACTGTAACCCGTGGTTGAGTGGATTTTGTCCAGAACATAAACATATATTTAAATAAGTGTTTTATATATTTAGATGCACTAAGCTTGACAAATTCCGTAGTAGCACTGCACTATTGCGGTCGCTGGCTGACGCGATGATACGATCTACTTTTCAACCAAGACAATGTCGTGATGTTTTTAAGCTGTGATCTAAAAAAGTAAATGGCCGGTGTTTTAGGCTGCCATTAGCCGACCTTTATTATTTTTAGGGTTGTTATTATTAGAAAGAAATCAAAAGCACTCTAGTGCACTACACAACTCTCATTAATATATTCAATTGAGAATTTGATTTTTAAAGTAAGTAGTAAATTGTATAAGTGTATTACGAATGAGATTAGAGAAAATTTTGACAATTGTATTGAAAGAAAGTAAAAGTAGGTAAATTGTGTTATAATAGCGATTACATGCGCCGCGTTAATGTTTTTAAGCAAGTTACATTTTAAGAATCTAGTTGTAATTGTAAATATTGGCAAAATGTTTAACCCAGAGCGATTTTTATATTATATATAAATAAAAGTGCAATATTCAATTCATTGTTATTTTTCCCGGTCGTAGTCAATTATTATTTTAAAATTCTCAGGATATTATTGTAACGGTTTTAAATTTGTACGACTAGTACTATCATCACTATCCGAGGTTGAGGATTCTTATCGTGGCGCACTAGAAAGGACCTGATCGGGTCGCGCCGAATAAATCGTTAATGTAGTTTATGAACCTGTTCAAACATACTAACATGTCTGCACAAATGAAGTTTTATTAGAATTCCGAGTGGGGCTAAATGCTGATGTTTACAGTTGAATTGTTTGTCTATCATCAGGGGCAACGTAAATTTGTCTGGTTAGATGTACGTGGGGCGTCGTGCGGTGGCCCACTGCAATTATTGTCTTGTCGCTCCGGGGAGTTACGCGCCCGCCGTCAGTAATATGTACGTAGTAAGTATTTGCTTTATGTGTGATCTATCCTGGGAATCGACGACAACACAGCCTAATGGTCGTTGCTGCTCCTCCTCGCAATCACGTCATTACGTGACGTGATACTCTTCTTAGCGTTTAACGTTTATTGGAAATACTAACAAAAATGAACCATTAACTCCCAAGCCTATAATAAAGATAATAGTCAAAAAGCAGTCCGCTAAGTATAGAGGTGTAATTTGCTTTGTGAGCAGGTTGTCAGAGAAGGTGACCTCACGGCGCGTGAGAGCACTCGTGGGGTACCATTCTGACTTTTGGTAATTACATTTGGACACCTAAGATGGACATTCAGATGAAATAGGCAATTATGTTTCATCACATTGTACTCAACTTTTGGCCATTTAAATGCCTTGTTTCCTTAACACAGTGTCGAGTGTCGCAATGTAAGTTTTATATCTACGTGTAATTTTTGAATTCCTCGTTCAAAAGTTTGAAATGACTGTAATGAATTTTTATACGTGCTAATTAAATTATGAATATTACCAAATCCGAAGAAATAACTGTGCGAGTAAGTCTTTTTAAATACAAATAACCCCTTATATTCCTTAAAGCTAAATTAACTCTTTGTAACACACTAAGTCACACAAATATTATGCGATTATCGAAGTATCTCAATGATAAGTTATCCCCAGTGAAAATCTTATTAGCTAAATTAGAAGACGATCGAACTAAAACAAGATAAATTAAATACAGAGCATAAGTTATTACGTTACCAACTTTACTAATTGCGCCTTTATATCTTGGTCATATCGATCTCTTTGTTTCACAATCAAACAATAGAAAAGGTCAGTGTGAATCGTTTGAATTTTTGGGTTCCTAAACTAAACTTTCACTAATAAAACAAATTTTAAGTCTTTCCGGAATTAGTAACAACAGGGTACCAATTTATTGCTTTGCCAACAATGAAATGCCAGAGATGATCCAAATCTGTTGTTCTGTGTTTAAGTAGGTTGGAGGAGCTCCATGGCGTTGTTGAATCATCAATATAAAATATTTATTAAGTCTGACGAGAATTTCGGTTATTCTATCTAGTCAATTTTCTATCTTTGCATTTAAAATATATGAACATATTGTATGAATAATAGTTCATGATGTTTTTGTACAAGTACACAAATATGAATGTTTTTGTTTGTAGTTCATCTTAGTTAGCTAGTATAGGCGAGGAGAGATAATGTTGATAAGGATGATTGTGTCGTAACCCACGACGAAGCGATTATATTAGTAACCTGACAACTTGGATAAACAAATAGGCTACGATTTGCTACAGGAGAATATCTTTACGCGGATAACACAGCGGGGCACTGCTAGTCCCCCCATAAAATATTATCTTTATTTATTTTGATAAGTTATAGTACCTACAACACAGGCGTGTTAATAGATCTTGTCAGATGAAAGTGTTGTTAATACAAACTGTGGTGTCACACGTCACATCAACTATAGATGAGATTTTAATTGGAACAACAGTTCCAATATGAGTATGTTGGGCAAGTGTAGCGTCGTTGCGTGCTGTCGCTGCCGGGCGTCGTGCGCCTGCGCAGTCTTGCGCCCGCGGCTCCCCGACCGCTGACACACGATCTATTTCCAATTGATCTACAGTTCACTTTATTTGCATGCTCTGTACATAATACTAATTTGTTTATTCTTTTAAAAAAACAATGTAAATCAGTAGGATCATTTAGACTCGCTTAGATTAAGCATGGTTACATCCACTGGAGGCTAAGGCTCAATAATCATTCGAAGGATTTCGAGTCGTAGCACGCTGCATTGCGTAAAAGCTGGATGTACCATTAACACGTGAGGCAGGATTGGGTTCCAAACGTTGTGTGCTTAGACCTCATGCAATGATTCCAATCCGTTTTTTTGTTACGGAAAGAAGACTAGTTCTATAAATAATACATACGCTAACTAAATAATTTAGGTTTAATTGAACTCATTCTATAGTAAAACTAGCTTTTGCCCGCGGCTTCGCTCGCATTAAGTTCGGGATGACACGGTACTTACATTTATCACTATATATAGGATTTCCCCTCCCTCCAACTTAAAGGTTCGGGTAAATTTCAGAATTTGCAAAAATATTTATAGTAAGCTAACCTTAAAAGATAGACATATGCTGTCGCGGACTTTTTTAGACCTTTAAAAGGAGAACAATACTTCATACATGACTTTTGTGAAACTTTAACCGTTTACTCAGCGTACAGCGAAAGCTCCAAGTATGAAAAAATACCCCGATTTTGAAACATTCTTCATTGCTGCTCCGCTTCTATTACTCGTAGCGTGATGATATAAAGCCTATAGCCTTCCTCGATAAATAAGCTATCTAATACTGAAAGAATTTTTCAACTCAAATCAAACCAGTAGTTCCTGAGATTAGCGCGTTCAAACAAACAAACTCTTCAGCTTTATATATTAGTATAGATAAGATTTATCAATCCAATATATAAATAAGAACATTTATCTTAACGAACATTACCTTAAAAAAAGAAAGTTAAATATATTAACCTGAATCTATTCGTTAAAATCGACCTACTTACAATGTTATAACTTTCAACATAGTTTTAGGTTTCCAAAAAGATTCTGAGAATCGAAACAAAGAATCATGTTCCTGAACTTAACTCGTTATGGCGACAGCCTACATTCCATTATTTTATTAATAGTGTTTCAATATAACCTTCTGTATATACACATTATAGTTAGGTTGGATATAAATAATAGAGACGGACTTGTAATATGTTACGTATACGTTAATTACTAAAGCATCTTCAAATGCTGTTGGAATGTCACCTCAAAAGCGCCGCCACTGGATTGTTGTCCCGACGACAAACATGCCTACATACGAAATTTTGTATTTTACCATAAAGGATTTATTGCTATGCGTGACAATCCGTTAGTTCATCGATTTAGTTCATCTTAGTCATATCAGCTATTATGAAATAATTTATTTTTTATTGTAAGGTTGGTCCTGGTATTTTTATGTGTTCTTGAAAGATAATATCACCACTGTGAAGTGTTGATACGGTTAAATAAATATTAGTGGGTTTGTAGAGTTTTACTAATGTTAGTCTGTTCTTTTGCAATAATTGTACACTCTTTTCTATTTATTTTCTTAAGACCTAATATAAATTCTTTCTGAATTTAAACTCGTATTAATAGTGATAAATGTCTACAGACGTCGACACACCGCCATCTAGCCCCAAACTAAGTATTAGTCTGTTATATGGATACCAAATAACGGATAAACATACTCGTTTACCTTTTTTGTATAATACATATTATACATAGAAAACCCCAGACCAATACAAACAGACATGTTCATGCACACAATGTTTGTATTGCCCGGGAATCGAACCCGGAACCTCGGTGTGATAGCCGACGTATATGGAAACAGGTGTTGTCACTAAAAAATAGAAAGTCTTAAGTAAGTGTATCTGTATTTGTTTGTTGTGTCTTATCTGCAACTAATTAAAATCATCTCTCTTATGTAGTGGTAGCAAAAGCACCAAGCTAGGTCTTGCAAGCCTTATAAAATGTAAAGTGTATCCGGATAGATACTTTAATCGATATCGATCGATAACCTAATACTTTAAATATTGGAAATGAGTGGATGCTATATAAACGGGTGGCTACATAACTTTGGAATGCAAAGTGGATCGTAGCCTTAAGACTAAGCTCAGGTGCCGTGAACAGTTAAGTGAGACGTTCACCCCGAGAGGCGCAACACGCGCCCGCGCCGATCAGATCCCGCACCGGCTAACTATGTAGATCTTCCCACGATTTATGCCGAACCACCTTCGATTTCTTTTAGTACGGACCTCCGACTATGTGGGAAATCGGACAGAGATGCTATGGACTGTATGTATAGATTTATATTTGGTTGGAGGAAACTTCCTGCACATGAAAATTCGCTTGACATTTTACAAATATTTGAGTGCATGAACATGTCTGTTTGTATTGGTCTAGGTGTATCTATATATAATATGGAGGTTCTTACAAAAGTCTGTAAGAATGTTTATCCGTTGTTTAGTATCCATATTACAGGCTTATGTTTAGTTTGGGAAGAGATGACGCTGTCTGTATATATGTCAGTGGATATTTGTTTCTGTATTTTATTTGTGTTGTATGAAAATTCATAACATTTCGTAATATACATTATTAAACTAAAGTATATAGATACCATTTCATTCGTTAACTTTTTACCATCTTGTAGGTAGGTACATGATCCCTTTGCAATAGAAAGTTCATAGCTCTTGATCAATAAACTGCGTCTAGTAGTTTTGGCATTCCTCTCGTAATGTAATCTGACACAATCTAAGGGATTCTGAAGAGACCAAAACAAATGGAAATATGATGGCGCTAGTTCTGGACTATACGGCAGATAAATTAACACCTCCCACCCAAACTCTCTCAATTTTTGCTGAGTTGTTGAAGATGGTTGAGGTATTATGATGAAAAACCACACCCCTTCTTTAGATTCATTCTGGCCGCTTTCTCTCAACTTCTTGCGTTTATCTTATCAGTTGTTCGCAGTAGAGTTTTGAAACCATGGTCCTGCCTGTTGGAAATTATCATTATGAATAATTATAAATAAATTAGCATATAATGAATGCCCTTCGAATCGTATCCCATACATAGCATCACCTTGTTGGTATCCCAGGATTCGCCACAGTCTGGGTGCCAAGCAGGGTTAACCCGCTACTTCATGTATATAGGTGAGTTGAAGCTGCGATATTTCCAACGATGTTCATTGAAATCGAATGATGTAAATGGCAACCTTGTTCGGATAAGGTTTAATATTATATGCTAATTTTTTAGATTTTTTGAAGCGTTTATCGAGTATTCCACTCTGTCTCCGTTTTAAAGAGAAACAATACTGTCATACATGACTTTTGAGAGATTTTGACCATTTACGCAGCGCTCTCAGCGGAAGGTGAAACCTAAATAGCGTGATGATATATGATCTTCCTTAATAAATGAGCTATCTAACACTGAATTAGATATTTAGAATTTTTGAAATTGGATCAGAAGTTCCTGCGATTAGCGTGATCAAACAAACTAACTCTTCCGCTTTATATAATATTTCCATTGTTTCCACGTAAGTAGTTTTGGGAAGCGTACAAAAGCTTTAAAATTATTATTTGACGTTTATTTTTATATCAAGCCAATATGAATGTCATATATTATTAATAAGGAAATTATGTTTAGAACCTTTTCGTGATATTGTGATTACACAATATTGGCAATATAGCTCTGTAACTTAAACGTGACTTCGCCAGTTGAGTTACTTAACAACAAACGTAGCACCAGTGTGCTCACGGTACAAAGAAGTTATAGATACATGATCTTAAAACCATTAATTTTAAAATATGCATCAGTGAAAATTAGCATATAATGAATTGCCTTTGTGTTAAATTGAGCAATCGTAATTATTCTTTAACTGCCGTGATGACTGTGAAACTGCTATTAATGTTATGTATAGTAGCATCTAACTTAAAATACTGACACTAGTATCGGAAATTACAAATCCCGTACTTACATTCTGACTTTCCCTGTGGTTTAACTTTGGTTTGATATGCTATGTAGAATTCCAAAGAATGAAATGTAGAATGGAACGGCCTGAGTTTCTAGATTCAGATGAACGTTAATCTCTACAAAAATTTTGACATCAAAGGGTGCCGCTCAATATCTGCCTCATTTTTATGAACAAAACATGTGGAGGACGCTACGCCGACGGCTTTATCGGCTTTGTAACTTTGTAAAACTGGATGGGATCATATTAATGTGTCACGAATAAGCTTTAATATTTTCTGGGAATTCATAAAATCATTGCTGGCGGTAGTTTTAATGACGTATAAGAGCCAATTCCATGTATTGCATAGTACAACTAATTATAAACTTGGTAATGAAAGTATGCTTGTATATTACAGATTCATAGATTTATAATAAGGGTTTTAATAAATAAATAATAAATATAAACAAATAAATATCCAATGACATTCACACAGCGTCGTCTAGCCCCAAGTTAAGCGTGAAGCCTGTATTATGGAAACTCAACAACGGATAAACATACTTAAATACATTTTTTTTAAATACATACATATTATACATAGAAAACACCCAGACTATTACAAACAGACATGTTCAAGCGTAGCGTAGGACGCCCTCCGGCCCGATGGACCGACGACTTGCGAAAGGTCGCTGGTGGAGGCTGGATGAGGAAAGCGGAGGACCGGGACATCTGGCGCGAAATGGGGAGACCTATGTCAGCAGTGGACTGCGATTAATTGAATAGGATAGGATGTTCATGCACCCAAATGTTTGTACTGCCCGGGGATCGAACCCGGAACCCTTGGTATTGCAGCCGACCTCTCAACCGCAACACCAAAAGGGTCGTTAAAAACATATTAATAAAATATGGTCAATAAGTGTTTCATGAGAACAAAAAATATGACTCATATTTTGATAATTACTTATAATTGTATGATGGAACAAGATAACTTGCGGAGTGTTGCAGTTAAATAAAGTAAAGGAAAAGGATATCTGATGCAAATGGGAGAGATTGAAATCCCGCAATGATTTG
>PQWD01004399.1:44357-60636 GCA_019425675.1 Leucinodes orbonalis
CAAATCATTGCGGGATTTCAATCTCTCCATTTGCATCAGATATCCTTTCCTTTACTTTATTTAACTGCAACACTCCGCAAGTTATCTTGTTCCATCATACAATTATAAGTAATTATCAAAATATGAGTCATTTTTTTTGTTCTCATGAAACACTTATTGACCATATTTTATTAATGTTTTTAACGACCCTTTTGGTGTTGCGGTTGAGAGGTCGGCTGCAATACCAAGGGTTCCGGGTTCGATCCCCGGGCAGTACAAACATTTGGGTGCATGAACATCCTATCCTATTCAACTAATCGCAGTCCACTGCTGGACATAGGTCTCCCCCATTTCGCGCCAGATGTCCCGGTCCTCCGCTTTCCTCATCCAGCCTCTCACCAGCGACCTTCGCAAGTCGTCGGTCCATCGGGCCGAGGGCGTCCTACGCTACGCTTGAACATGTCTGTTTGTAATAGTCTGGGTGTTTTCTATGTATAATATGTATGTATTTAAAAAAAAAATGTATTTAAGTATGTTTATCCGTTGTTGAGTTTCCATAATACAGGCTTCACGCTTAACTTGGGGCTAGACGACGCTGTGAATGTCATTGGATATTTATTTGTTTATATTTATTATTTATTTATTAAAACCCTTATTATAAATCTATGAATCTGTAATATACAAGCATACTTTCATTACCAAGTTTATAATTAGTTGTACTATGCAATACATGGAATTGGCTCTTATACGTCATTAAAACTACCGCCAGCAATGATTTTATGAATTCCCAGAAAATATTAAAGCTTATTCGTGACACATTAATATGATCCCATCCAGTTTTACAAAGTTACAAAGCCGATAAAGCCGTCGGCGTAGCGTCCTCCACATGTTTTGTTCATAAAAATGAGGCAGATATTGAGCGGCACCCTTTGATGTCAAAATTTTGTAGAGATTAACGTTCATCTGAATCTAGAAACTCAGGCCGTTGCCATTCTACATTTCATTCTTTGGAATTCTACATAGCATATCAAACCAAAGTTAAACCACAGGGAAAAGTCAGAATGTAAGTACGGGATTTGTAATTTCCGATACTAGTGTCAGTATTTTTAAGTTAGATGCTACTATACCATAACAATTAATAGCAGTTTCACAGTCATCACGGCAGTTAAAGAATAATTACGATTGCTCAATTTAACACAAAGGCAATTCATTATATGCTAATTTTCACTGATGCATATTTTAAAATTAATGGTTTTAAGATCATGTATCTATAACTTCTTTTGTACCGTGAGCACACTGGTGCCTACGTTTGTTGTTAAGTAACTCAACTGGCGAAGTCACGTTTAAGTTACAGAGCTATATTGCCAATATTGTGTAATCACAATATCACGAAAAGGTTCTAAACATAATTTCCTTATTAATAATATATGACATTCATATTGGCTTGATATAAAAATAAACGTCAAATAATAATTTTAAAGCTTTTGTACGCTTCCCAAAACTACTTACGTGGAAACAATGGAAATATTATATAAAGCGGAAGAGTTAGTTTGTTTGATCACGCTAATCGCAGGAACTTCTGAATCCAATTTAAAATTCTAAATATCTAATTCAGTGTTAGATAGCTTCATTATAGGAAGATCATATATCATCACGCTATTAAGGTTTCACCTTCCGCTGAGAGCGCTGCGTAAATGGTCATAATCCTCAAAAGTCATGTATGTCAGTATTGTTTCTCTTTAAAACGGACACAGAGTGGAATACTCGATAAACGCTTCAAAAAATCTAAAAAAGAGCCAGCATATGTCTATCAGCATATAATATTAAACCTTATCCGAACAAGGTTGCCATTTACATCATTCGATTTCAATGAACATCGTTGGAAATATCGCAGCTTCAACTCACCTATATACATGAAGTAGCGGGTTAACCCGGCTTGGCACCCCAGACTGTGGCGAATCCTGGGATAACAACAAGGTGATGCTATGTATGGGATACGATTCGAAGGGCATTCATAATATGCTAATTTATTTATAATTATTCATAATGATAATTTCCAACAGGCAGGACCATGGTTTCAAAACTCTACTGCGAACAACTGATAAGATAAACGCAAGAAGTTGAGAGAAAGCGGCCAGAATGAATCTAAAGAAGGGGTGTGGTTTTTCATCATAATACCTCAACCTTCAACAACTCAGCAAAAATTGAGAGAGTTTGGGTGGGAGGTGTTAATTTATCTGCCGTATAGTCCAGAACTAGCGCCATCATATTTCCATTTGCTTTGGTCTCTTCAGAATCCCTTAGATTGTGTCAGATTAACATCACGAGAGGAATGCCAAAACTACTAGACGCAGTTTATTGATCAAGAGCTATGAACTTTCTATTGCAAAGGGATCATGTACCTACCTACAAGATGGTAAAAAGTTAACGAATGAAATGGTATCTATATACTTTAGTTTAATAATGTATATTACGAAATGTTATGAATTTTCATACAACACAAATAAAATACAGAAACAAATATTCACTGACATATATCCAGACAGCGTCATCTCTTCCCAAACTAAACATAAGCCTGTAATATGGATACTAAACAACGGATAAACATTCTTACAGACTTTTGTAAGAACCTCCATATTATATATAGATACACCTAGACCAATACAAACAGACATGTTCATGCACTCAAATATTTGTACTGCCCGGGGATCGAACCCGGAACTCTTGGTGTATCAGCCGACGTCTCATCTATTATACCAAATAGGTCGTCAAGCGAATTTTCATGTGCAGGAAGTTTCCTCCAACCAAATATAAATCTATACATACAGTCCATAGCATCTCTGTCCGATTTCCCACATAGTCGGAGGTCCGTACTAAAAGAAATCGAAGGTGGTTCGGCATAAATCGTGGGAAGATCTACATAGTTAGCCGGTGCGGGATCTGATCGCGCGGCGCGTGTTGCGCCTCTCGGGTGAACGTCTCACTTAACTGTTCACGGCACCTGAGCTTAGTCTTAAGGCTACGATCCACTTTGCATTCCAAAGTTATGTAGCCACCCGTTTATATAGCATCCACTCATTTCCAATATTTAAAGTATTAGGTTATCGATCGATATCGATTAAAGTATCTATCCGGATACACTTTACATTTTATAAGGCTTGCAAGACCTAGCTTGGTGCTTTTGCTACCACTACATAAGAGAGATGATTTTAATTAGTTGCAGATAAGACACAACAAACAAATACAGATACACTTACTTAAGACTTTCTATATTTTTTAGTGACAACACCTGTTTCCATATACGTCGGCTATCACACCGAGGGTTCCGGGTTCGATTCCCGGGCAATACAAACATTGTGTGCATGAACATGTCTGTTTGTATTGGTCTGGGTGTTTTCTATGTATAATATGTATGTATTTACAAAAAAAGGTAAAGTATGTTTATCCGTTGTTTGGTATCCATATAACAGACTAATACTTAGTTTGGGGCTAGATGGCGGTGTGTCGACGTCTGTAGACATTTATCACTATTAATACGAGTTTAAATTCAGAAAGAATTTATATTAGGTCTTAAGAAAATAAATAGAAAAGAGTGTACAAATTATTGCAAAAGAACAGACTAACATTAGTAAAACTCTACAAACCCACTAATATTTATTTAACCGTATCAACACTTCACAGTGGTGATATTATCTTTCAAGACACATAAAAATACCAGGACCAACCTTACAATAAAAAAAAATTATTTCATAATAGCTGATATAATGGACTTAAGATGAACTAAATCGATGAACTAACGGATTGTCACGCATAGCAATAAATCCTTTATGGTAAAATACAAAATTTCGTATGTAGGCATGTTTGTCGTCGGGACAACAATCCAGTGGCGGCGCTTTTGAGGTGACATTCCAACAGCATTTGAAGATGCTTTAGTAATTAACGTATACGTAACATATTACAAGTCCGTCTCTATTATTTATATCCAACCTAACTATAATGTGTATATACAGAGGTTATATTGAAACACTATTAATAAAATAATGGAATGTAGGCTGTCGCCATAACGAGTTAAGTTCAGGAACATGATTCTTTGTTTCGATTCTCAGAATCTTTTTGGAAACCTAAAACTATTGTAAGTAGGTCGATTTTAACGAATAGATTCAGGTTAATATATTTAACTTTCTTTTTTTAAGGTAATGTTCGTTAAGATAAATGTTCTTATTTATATATTGGATTGAATAAATCTTATCTATACTAATATATAAAGCTGAAGAGTTTGTTTGTTTGTTTGTTTGAACGCGCTAATCTCAGGAACTACTGGTTTGATTTGAGTTGAAAAATTCTTTCAGTAGTAGATAGCTTATTTATCGAGGAAGGCTATAGGCTTTATATCATCACGCTACGAGTAATAGAAGCGGAGCAGCAATGAAGAATTTTCAAAATCGGGGTATTTTTTCATACTTGGAGCTTTCGCTGCGTACGCTGAGTAAACGGTTAAAGTTTCACAAAAGTCATGTATGAGAGTATTGTTCTTTACTATTAAAGGTCTACAAAAAAGTCCGCGACAGCATATGTCTATCTCTTTAAGGTTAGCTTACTATAACAAATATTTTGCAAAATTCTGAAATTTACCCGAGACCTTTAAAGTTGGAGGGAGGGAAATCCTATATATATGTATAAATGTAAGTACCGGTGTCATCCCGAACTTAATGCGAAAGCCGCGGCAAAAGCTAGTTTTACTATAGAATGAGTTCAATTAAACCTAAATTATTTAGTTAGCGTATGTATTATTTATAGAACTAGTCTTCTTTCCGTAACAAAAAACGGATTGGAATCATTGCATGAGGTCTAAGGCACACAACGTTTGGAACCCAATCCTGCCTCACGTGTTAATGGTACATCCAGCTTTTACGCAATGCAGCGTGCTACGACTCGAAATCCTTCGAATGATGTTATTGAGCCTTAGCCTCCAGTGGATGTAACCATGCTTAATCTAAGCGAGTCTAAATGATCCTACTGATTTACATTGTTTTTTTAAAAGAATAAACAAATTAGTATTATGTACAGAGCATGCAAATAAAGTGAACTGTAGATCAATTGGAAATAGATCGTGTGTCAGCGGTCGGGGAGGCGCGCGGCGCAAGACTGCGCAGGCGCACGACGCCCGGCAGCGACAGCACGCAACGACGCTACACTTGCCCAACATACTCATATTGGAACTGTTGTTCCAATTAAAATCTCATCTATAGTTGATGTGACGTGTGACACCACAGTTTGTATTAACAACACTTTCATCTGACAAGATCTATTATCACGCCTGTGTTGTAGGTACTATAACTTATCAAAATAAATAAAGATAATATTTTATGGGGGGACTAGCAGTGCCCCGCTGTGTTATCCGCGGTATAAGATATTCTCCTGTAGCAAATCGTAGCCTATTTGTTTATCCAAGTTGTCAGGTTACTAATATAATCGCTTCGTCGTGGGTTACGACACAATCATCCTTATCAACATTATCTCTCCTCGCCTATACTAGCTAACTAAGATGAACTACAAACAAAACATTCATATTTGTGTACTTGTACAAAAACATCATGAACTATTATTCATACAAATATGTTCATATATTTTTAAATGCAAAGATAGAAAATTGACTAGATAGAATAACCGAAATTCTCGTCAGACTTAATAAATATTTGTTATATTGATGATTCAACAACGCCATGGAGCTCCTCAACCTACTTAAACACAGAACAACAGATTTGGATCATCTCTGGCATTTCATTGTTGGCAAAGCAATAAATTGGTACCCTTGTTGTTACTAATTCCTTGGAAAGACTTAAAATTTGTTTTATTAGTGAAAGTTTAGTTTAGGAACCCAAAAATTCAAACGATTCACACTGACCTTTTCTATTGTTTGATTGTGAAACAAAAGAGATCGATATGACCAAGATATAAAGGCGCAATTAGTAAAGTTGGTAACGTAATAACTTATGCTCTGTATTTAATTTATCTTGTTTTAGTTCGATCGTCTTCTAATTTAGCTAATAAGATTTTTCACTGGGGATAACTTATCATTGAGATACTTCGATAATCGCATAATATTTGTGTGACTTAGTGTGTACAAAGAGTTAATTTAGCTTTAAGGAATATAAGGGGTTATTTGTATTTAAAAAGACTTACTCGCACAGTTATTTCTTCGGATTTGGTAATATTCATAATTTAATTAGCACGTATAAAAATTCATTACAGTCATTTCAAACTTTTGAACGAGGAATTCAAAAATTACACGTAGATATAAAACTTACATTGCGACACTCGACACTGTGTTAAGGAAACAAGGCATTTAATGGCCAAAAGTTGAGTACAATGTGATGAAACATAATTGCCTATTTCATCTGAATGTCCATCTTAGGTGTCCAAATGTAATTACCAAAAGTCAGAATGGTACCGCCCACGAGTGCTCTCACGCGCCGTGAGGTCACCTTCTCTGACAACCTGCTCACAAAAGCAAATTACACCTCTATACTTAGCGGACTGCTTTTTGACTATTATCTTTATTATAGGCTTGGGAGTTAATGGTTCATTTTTGTTAGTATTTCCAATAAACGTTAAACGCTAAGAAGAGTATCACGTCACGTAATGACGTGATTGCGAGGAGGAGCAGCAACGACCATTAGGCTGTGTTGTCGTCGATTCCCAGGATAGATCACACATAAAGCAAATACTTACTACGTACATATTACTGACGGCGGGCGCGTAACTCCGCCGGAGCGACAAGACAATAATTGCAGTGGGCCACCGCACGACGCCCCACGTACATCTAACCAGACAAATTTACGTTGCCCCTGATGATAGACAAACAATTCAACTGTAAACATCAGCATTTAGCCCCACTCGGAATTCTAATAAAACTTCATTTGTGCAGACATGTTAGTATGTTTGAACAGGTTCATAAACTACATTAACGATTTATTCGGCGCGACCCGATCAGGTCTTTCTAGTGCGCCACGATAAGAATCCTCAACCTCGGATAGTGATGATAGATACTAGTCGTACAAAATTTAAAACCGTTACAATAATATCCTGAGAATTTTAAAATAATAATTGACTACGACCGGGAAAAATAACAATGAATTGAATATTGCACTTTTATTTATATATAATATAAAAAATCGCTCTGGGTTAAACATTTTGCCAATATTTACAATTACAACTAGATTCTTAAAATGTAACTTGCTTAAAAACATTAACGCGGCGCATGTAATCGCTATTATAACACAATTTACCTACTTTTACTTTCTTTCAATACAATTGTCAAAATTTTCTAATCTCATTCGTAATACACTTATACAATTTACTACTTACTTTAAAAATCAAATTCTCAATTGAATATATTTAATGAGAGTTGTGTAGTGCACTAGAGTGCTTTTGATTTTCTTTTCTAATAATAACAACCCTAAAAATAATAAAGGTCGGCTAATGGCAGCCTAAAACACCGGCCATTTACTTTTTTAGATCACAGCTTAAAAACATCACGACATTGTCTTGGTTGAAAAGTAGATCGTATCATCGCGTCAGCCAGCGAGCGCAATAGTGCAGTGCTACTACGGAACTTTGTCAAGCTTAGTGCATCTAAATATATAAAACACTTATCTTTTAAATATATGTTTATGTTCTGGACAAAATCCACTCAACCACGGGTTACAGTAAATGTTATGATATAATTTTAAAAATATTATACTTAGGTACATCATTGACAAAGACAGTCACTAAACAAACTTAAAACCAATCTCCAAAATCGTAGAATGTGGATTCTGGTCTCTATAGAGAAGAAGCTTTTACTAAAATGTATATTGGGTACTAACTTAGAATCTAATATATATTGTAGTGTGTAATGTAATAATAGCATCGGTATAAATGTATGAACAAAGGTGATAAATATATTGTATAGACAAAAGTTAAGTAAGTAAAGTAACAGCCTTTGTGGTCTGATGCACTGAGCGTTGAGCTCAGATCACTGCGTGATTCGAAGGTCATGTGTTCGACTCCCGCAAGTCACTCTGTGTCACTTTTCTCAGTTTGGTCAGAACATCAGCTGTGGATCATCTGATTGTCCCAAAATATTCCGTGTTTCGGATGATAGTTGTTAACACCCACGAATCCGCATTAAGAAAGGGTGATGGCTTACTGTTCAACCCCCCCCTCCCCCTCCTCTCATGGCTATGCTGTGAGACGTTACGGGCTGACGATGATGATATTATGCACATTACCATGGTGGCAATATTATTACAATATCTACTTGTATTCTTATCGATATTAAGTAACAGAAGGCACTAGCATATCGAGCGTATCGTTGTGTGTGTAGCGGTCACAGAGACATCGACAAGTGAACGCAATCACTAATTGAATCAGCCGATATAGTGCCACTGGCGCGCTGCGTCACTATATCACTTTCTGTCGACGAAATTATAAAACTTCCAAACCCGGCTACAAAATTCAAGCCAAGTTTAATGAACTTCTACATTATTAATAAACAAATACCTTTGTACTATTTTATTGGAAATTAATTTTAGTGTTCATAATTGCTTACAACAATTCGTGAAAATTTGAAAAATCACACTTATTAATTACTGTTTTGTGTTTCACATTTTTGGAACATGACGTAGTGACATCAACCTCACTCCTCGTAGTCGAGTCAGTCGAAGGAAGCAAACGAGGTTCTGACATCTTACCTACTCGAAATAATAAAACATAACAAAAAGAGTTTCTAATATAGTAAAACCTAGTATGCTTATAAATCGTATTGTAGCATTAATAGAAATTTAAATCTTAAATATCATGATTGTTAAAAGAACTTGGTTACTGGCTACTGTGCACAGTAATTTATTTCGCGTTATCGCGTTGTCAGATTCCGAAGTATCTAAGATAAACGCTCGATAGCGATGAATATAAATGCTCCGACCGGTGACCCATCACCACAGCAAGCACTCCAGAGGATTCCCCAGATCAAAATCTATCTTTCTAAAACAAGTGTACAGTCAATACCTTCATATTATAACTGATTAAAAAATAATGTTAATAAAATTCGGCACGGGTTCGAACCTAGGATACCGTTCAAAATGACAGAGTATTTGGTGCAAAAGATTACAATATATCTATCATATATTTAACTGGAGCAAATCTGCCAATCGACATATAAATGAATTTAATACCTATACGTTTTATATTCAGCAACGAACACTAGACAATCCAAAAAATATATCCGACTATTTAAAGAAGTCAAATAAAATTCTAACATATCTATTAACTCATCGATTTGATATCTACGATAAAAAAAAGATAATCCATAAAGTTTTATAATCCTACGTTTTATGACGTCTACGATAAGCTTAGGCAGAATATAAAAGACAGGTCATATGCGTGGACACAACGTGACGTCGCTGCTAACGGCTATGGTGAAGTTGAGTAAGCACCGACAAGCGCTTGGATTTGTTACAAGCCGGTGATAATTATTATTGGCCGACAAATCTTCACTTAAGGGAACCGTTACTCGTGTTTTGTTGCAGTGAAAACATTCATTACCTCATTTGCATACAATGGGCTGGTGCCAAAAAATATTGGAGTGTAAACGGTTACCACGAACGCATTTATGAAAGTTCTCTTTAGATTCACGGTGCGAGATCGAATATTTCAATCTGGTATAATTTATTTTAGAATGTAGGCTTTATATGTTTACTATACTATTTAATCACAAATATTGCTTTAAACAAATAGATATCACAAATTGTTATTGTAGTCTAGATCACCAGAGAATACAACTCAGATGCCACATAATATATATTTGATAACGCTAATATCAATAAGAGTAAACATAAAACGTCTTATGGACACAAATATATAAATAATTAATAAATTCGGTCCATTCTATCCTGAGTACTATATATAAAATGACAATCAAATCACTGAGTCTATGCAACAAAAATCAAGCTACCAAGCTTTAACCCAGACAGATGTTGGGTAATAAAGTGGTCTGGTGTAGACACCAGACCACCATCAGGTCATTAAATCGATTTGTAATATTGATTAGCTAGAAAATTAATCTACGCGAAATTATATCCACTGTTATAAAAAACAACTGTAATGTGGGAGAAGTAGACAGATTGTAGTCTCCATGCAGGTGACAGTAAATAAATAAAAAATATGTTTACCCTTTGACCGCCAATGACGCCTTAAGGCGCTAGACACATAGAATTTATATTTTGCCTGGATTCCAGCGTCAATGGGTTAAAACATGTCTAACAGACCTTCAACCTACGGCTGAAACCAGTGGAAAGACCTTAAAATGCCGGAATCTATATTGACTTTTACCTTGGGCAAATATGCAGAGAAAGCTATTCAACAACACGAATTCAAAAATAAAATGGAGTATTAAGTATCCCGTTGAATTAAGCAACATAAATGTAGACACATGATGCAATTTTTACATGTCTATCTGTAAAATAATTGTATTCCTAAGCCATTTATGAACGTGATCCACTTTTATAAACCTACAATCAATCCATACAAAAATGAACTATAATTAAATACACCATTGTGGTTGTCTACATGTGTATGCAAATCAGTTTTTTAGAAAACGATTTCGTCAGAACATAATGGAAACTGATTCTTGCTAAGTATTCTTTAATGATAAAAGATCATTCTGAAAAGTATAATCTCAAAATATTTAACTTAACACATTTTATTTGCATAATGGTTTGCTACCATTCTCAGAGAGGATTAATATTCATTACTTATATAATCATTTCTTATGCATCATATGCCTTTTGTATACAACATAAAGGTCACGCCGCAATTTGCGATTTATTTGAAAGTAATCAATTTAAAATTAGTATTCGAAGAAGCCTTTTCCATAATAGCGTAGTGATCTCGTAAGATTTCCAAGCATTCGATCCGGCGATGGACGATAAACATATTTCGGCACAGAGCGCTCTTGACGCAGATGGAGTGAACTAACGGAGCTTTTAAACGCAATTGTTTTAAACTATTAATTGTACCGATAGTGCCACGAACAATGTACGCACTGGCTAACAATGAAACCGGAAAATATCTTTTGCACCAATGTGTTTCGAGACTTCTTAAAACGTTTCTGATTAATTACGACAATGACGCACTTTTCTTGCCTTAAGAAAAAAAGAACATTTAATGATTATGACTGAGTTTTAAGTTTTAGTTCCGATTCGTCAAGAAATAGAGCCTGACGATATCGAAACGGCAAAACGTTTATTCACTAATTAAGCCCTTAATAAAGTAATAATAGAGGTGCGTGCAACGACAGTAGAGTATCGTTAAAGATTAGGAGTGTGGGGCGCAATGATTCGGTTTCGCGGGCGGAAACGGGCGCGCCCACGCGCGGGTCAGAGCAGTGACCCCAGCTCACCTCGCGGCGCGCACGATGAGCCGCTCATTGTTCCACCTTCGGACTCGGACCTATGACAACACCAGCCACACACCACAATTTGACACTGATATTTGACTATCGATATCACAAGTCCTGCTTGTGACGAGACCAAAGCACCACTATATCATCTCGTATTTTAGAATTCTGACCAACAATAATAAGCTCTGACTGACGACATTTGCCTGTGTGGACATGCCTGTATGCGTTTGTTATTTTCATGTATAATTTGAATTGTACAAAAAAATATATACAAGTAGGTATATTTATCCGTTGGTTGGTCAGCTCAAATACTACTACTACGAGTACAACTCAATTTAAGCTTTGGCTTATAGTCAAAGTTAAGATTGAGCTGTGTAAATATCAGTGGATATGTATTATAGAAACAATATTATCTAGAGTAGAGGTGAAACGTTTGGTAAAAAAAAACGTAGCAGTTTGGCCAGACACCGGATATTTAGCCGACCACGTGGCCGGATAGCTGAATATCCGGCCGGCGAAATTAAGCCATTTTCAGTGAAATCAATGAAAGAATTATATTCAATTTGGGTCCATAAAGAACACTTATGAAAGTAGCAGAAAAAGATGTGACAAAAATCTTACGAAAGGAAATTGTTTACAAGCGCAAAAGCGCGCGGAGATCGTTTTCGAAATATTTGAAAATTTCTGTTTTTTTAATTTATAAAATGAACGTGTAAATGAAAAAGTATCCACCATCAATTTTGATCAATCATTTAACTTTTTTTCATCATTATCATTTTCAGCTCATTACCCGTAAAGGGTGTATATGCCTTAGTCGTCCACGCAGGCCCGTGCGGATTGGCCGACTTCATGCACACCTTTGAATCTCCTTGTAGAATTCCGCATTTCCTCACAATGTTTTCCTTCAACGTAAATGCGTCGGAAAACGTACATACATGTAATTCCGGAATAACATGGGTACGTGGCGGGTTTTGAACTTGCACCCTCCAGATCGGAAAGCAACAGTCGACACCAATGAGCCAGCGACGTTCATTTTAATTTTTAAGTCATTGAATTAAGACTACATAAAACTGTTACTAATATTATTATGTTGTGATTAAACAATATGTTTTGCACAAAACAATCATGGAAATCAAGAAAGTATTTATTAACACTATAGGGATTCTCCACTCTAAATTCCAAAGGAAAAAGTGGTTTTCAGAATACCATGCTGACCACAAGTGCTTTTAACGCCAAATATTCATACTCGTTACCGTGGCAGAGTTAAAAAATCTTACTAAAGTAAGATTTATTCTCACTTTCGAAATTATAACTTCGACACCAAGCTTCGACTAAAATATCGGATTCGATTTTTTGAAAACTGATTCCAACCAACTACATAAATAATAAAGTAAATTTAGGTACCTACTTTTCAGGCTTCCGCCGCCACTTAAAACAGTAGGTATAATAAATAGGAGTATAATATTACCTGCTTCGCCTTTAAAATAATAATACTTAGAGTAATAGTGTTATAACTTGTTATAAGCGATGGCAGTAAGCCCCCAGATGATATTAAAATTGTTTGGTTTGCATAAATAGCAGTTATACATCGTCTCGATATGCAATATCTTTTTAAATGGGTATGCATTAGCGAACAGGTGTAAATTAATCAGTGCCCGCATAATGTACAAATGGTAACATGTTTGATTCCTGATCTCAGCGAAATACGACAGCTGTTAATTTACTGACCCATAAATGAATGCTTAGCAACAACCAGTTGTGTAATTATAGATGCTATAATTTAATCTTCTACATGCTGTTCACATACATTACTTTTCGGTCATTATTCCATGTAGGTAAAATAAACATACCTAAATCATTTCGGCTTAACCGCTTCAGATCACCTGGTTGGAGTGTGTCTATGTTCAGTGTCGTTCTGTTATAATATTTAAGTTGACTAATAAATCGCCAAAGATCAAGAATCATTCTATTAGTGGAACATAAATAGAATATGAAGTCCTATCCTGACTAAATAACAAATGTTTGCAATGCCTGACACGCTCATGTTGAGGAAAACCAGCATGCGGAATAAATGAAATATGAATATATAAACTTTTTTCACGGATTTGTAATAATATAATATTATTAAATTGTCATTTTCATGTACCTATTATTTTAATACTTAGTACTCTCTATTATTATTGACTCTCAACTTTAATGTGATTCGCGGGTAGACTTCCGAATTCCCAGCATAAAAAAGTTATTGATACTTTAGAGCTGTTTTAACTAATTCTAGAAGTAGTAATCTACTCTGAGTACACGTTAAGAATAAATATAAGAACTTCCATTTCTTTTCGGTTGAGTTTTTGCTGATGACCATTAGCATCTTCACTCATGGCTCAACCTTGCAATTTGTACAATATACTACCGTGCTCACACGGGGTGATACACATAAGCGATACAAATATCCGCCAGGCTAACGAGTAAAATAGAACCTAAGTTATGACGAGCACAGTGTCTTCTCTTTGGTATGGTGTAATAACGACACGCAAAAATGTTATTTTTAGGTATTCTGGATGATTAAAGTGGAGGTTCTGAATGTCTGACAATGTCGCCTACTTTTCTCTTACATCTATCTCCACACGACGTACGTTATTCGCTACAACATATAATAGGACCTATATACTGTATTAAATTAATAATGGTATTCGTCACTAATAATTAATAAGTTTATCAAACTATAAAACAAGGTCATAAACAGTGCTTTGCTTACCTATTCTTAATCCACTAAATCCTCGATACAAATCTACATATAGTTACATAACTGTGCTAATTAAACTCAACTTCTATAAATTGTAAACCACTTACAGTACTGATTCATATAAAGCGATTAAAAGATATTCTCCGAGCTTACGCGATATGAAGCGCTTAAATTAACTTTCGTAATTAGAAACCAATAAGGCAGAACGCCCATCACACACAAATTACACCTGTGTTACTAATTATGTCCGACTTGAATATATCTTCCCGTTTGTAATTCTTTACTTCTAACCATGTTAAAATTGTATTTATTACCTTCATCTGTCACCGGGTTAATGACATAATGACTACCGCGCGTGTAACACACCAAAGGCATCAAACAATCAATTAAGTCTTTCTACGTTGTCGTAATGGCCTTGCAACAGAAAAACAGGGGTCACGCCCGATCTTTAAACACGCCAGCAGTAAAGTGAGGAAGGAAAAGTTAATCGACCGTTACGTCATAAATTTACATTCTACGCACAAAAATCTGCAACATATAGACATGGTACCGCGTAAACCAGAGCATTACAATCAATATTTTCGTTTAAGCCTCAGTCCAAGTCTTGATTTATGGGGGAGCGGTTAAACTCGCGGTATTATTAACAAGTTATAAATCACCTATCGGAATTAAGACCCAGTGAAGTGCCTGCTTGGGATTGTTGACGAAGACATTAATAGTCCGACGATCTCAGTGACCTTTGCATAGGTACATACAAAAGAAACAAACAACGAACAATGATATTATACGACAATTAATAAAAATTATAATATTTTGCGCGAATTGTGTTAGGTACAAACTAGATTTAATATTAAATCAATAAATAAATCTAGGATCTTGGTAGTATCAATTTAAAAACAAGTCTATGAATAGATATTTAAAAAACATGCGTGTGGTCCTGTTTTTGTTTATGTCTGTTTCAAGTTTCCGTTTTCCTAGTATATTATCATGGGTCAAAATTTGCGTGCGTAAAATGTGTTTGATACTATCGACGTTAGGTATATATATGGATAGACTGCTCTAGAACAAATTACATTTATGTTGTGATTTTGATATCTTTTCAAATGTGTACACCATACCTTATCAAATTTCGTTACTTATTAATTTTAATTTATTTAAGTGTGCTTTATTTGGATTTAAATTTGGATTTTTTTTATGTAAATATACAGTAAGTATTAATTTCATAACCGTGTGAAGTATAAATATTTCGGTTATTTACCGAAACCTGATTATCAATATAATCTATCTATAATAATAATATCATTTCTGGGACTTCAGGTCTGGCAAATGTTCATGACCGGCAGTGTCACTTACCATCAAGTAAACGTATATATTCTCATTGCTCATTTGCCACAGGTTCAATAAAAAAATCCAAAAAACAAATATACAACAAAATTCGAGCAACGTACGTACTGTTTTCCGTTAGTGACTCATCTTGTTAATATTGTTTTCAGCTACTGTGTGACTTGCTTAATATACAAAATAACCTGCGATCCGAATATGTCACGGCTGTTTACGAAAAGTCTCATGTATTATTGAGAAGAGCAGAATCCGAAATATGTTTACTGTCTATTAACCATTTTATGTCACCAGCTCTCTTGTGATAAATGTCAACATACATGTTTACTAAGCAGAAATCGGAATATGCAGAGTTTTTCTTACCAGTGTAAATCAGTATTTTATATAGCAAAGAATAGAGCCAAAGCCCGACTTTAATTATAGTGTGTATAAATAATTCCATGATTTTAAAACATGATAATAATAAAATGTGTTCAATTCAGAAATAAGTCCAGATTTATGAAATAAAAGAGTCCTACCCATCTTATGTATTTATGTTTAGGACAACTTCCGTCATTATAACCTTTTTTTATTACCGAGTTAGGAGACTTAACATTTTTTTTTATGTTACAAGTGTACAGGACGGTCTGGACGTTTACATGATGGTAAGTGATACGCCAGACCATGACAGAGCGGCATTAAAGGAGACCAACAACTGATGGACAGTTATTATTATCCATTAATGCCGCACTGCGCCCATCACCGAGACAACAGATGTTAGGTCTCTTATACCGGTAATTTCA
>PQWD01004400.1:0-15796 GCA_019425675.1 Leucinodes orbonalis
TTCATAAACAGGTAAGTAAAGCGGCATTCGATAAAATTCATCCTTAATGGGTTTCATTTAGGCGAAGAATCCACTAACATTGGTAAATTAGGGATAAGTTTAGAAGAGTAATACTATTAGTATAAAAAGATTAATTATAAAAAAAATTACAAGTAACAAACCAACACACAACATCATTGTTAAACGCAAAACTTAAATGTATTTAATATTTGACTTAATTTATTTTAAACATGAATTAAACAAATAATTATCCTAAAATGTAAAGAATGTCAATAATTTTCTAAGTATTGGAATCATTACGTCGCGCCAGTCGCAACGCTCGACTTTTTCGTAAAACAGACTCCAGTCCCGACTGTAACTGTTTTGGCATGGTTCTGAAAACGGATGGACCGTCGCGGAATGCGGTTATAAAAGTTTCGCCTTGCGACGACAGTCTTTAAATCGGGTTGTCAAACGTACTTACATACCTTTGTCAAACGCTAGTTGACAACCTTGTTGTGTGTTTGTTCCTCGTACAAATACGATATTTGTGGTCTTCCGTACGAGTACGACAAACACTTTCAACCTCGCACAATTTTGTACGAGATTTTGTAATATGACCATGCTACATATTAAAAACTAGTGAAAGCTATCAACTGAACTTTTGCACAAAAAAATCCATTAAATCCTATCTGCAGACTGTAGTAGCATGTCAACCGAAAAACTTGAACTTTGCACAAAAAATCCATTGTCGCGTAGACAATCCTTATCTGCAGACTGTAGTAGCATATGTCAACCGTAATCACGATTAATAAAAACATTTTGTTAGGACAGACAGGCGTTAGTCATCTCTATCAAAGTAATGTTTAGTTTGGTCAGAAGCTAATTATGTCATTTATTTAGTATTTAATGATGAAAGCGTTTTTTTAGATGTACGATTCGGAAGTCAAAGTACGAGATTTAGCTGCTTATGTCGGACATTTTGGTTTCGGGTTGGCAACACTGCTTTTAATTGTCAACTTAGATGTTTTGATTTTTTTATCTGTATTGTATTATTTATCGTCTTCGTTGCAAGACGTATTAGATCGCTATATAATATTTACAATTGCAATGTAATATATATAATATTTCACTTGATACAGTTCATTTCATAGTTTAGTGAAGTTAATTGGTTGCATTCCCTATAATGAACATTTGGTGCATTTTCCAGAGCCTTTAAGTCGTCAACGGCAATGCCTACATTTTTTTGGAGTTTTTACTCAAATGAAGAAATAGTGTAAACCATCATTCTTTTCCGAAGTGACTTAAAAGTACCATTTGTGATGGAATTTATCACAACTCATCGCATTTTGGATATCGATTAAGAAATCCTTGATATGTATACTTATTAGAGATAGCACTCAGTGTAGGTGATTGGCATTCTGGTTACAGCTCTTACACATGTGTCTGTGGATGCAAGAACTCCAACCAGAAGTAAGTAAATAAACACATATTTTGTAATTGCTCGCGAAATATTCCAAATGTAGAAAAAAAATTCATTGTAAATATATTATTAGAAGTGATGTTGTGATGCAGTTAAAGCAATATGTATCTAAACAATTTATAATCACATTTTCATAATAAAAATTCTATGACAATCAGCCATTCATTAGCAATTTGTATGTTAGCAATTCATAAACAAGTTTTTTATAACATAAGATATTATTATTATACATTTCTTTGAAGTTAATACTTTTGGCTTGTTATTTTGTCGAGATCAATTATAAGTAGTGTTTATAGTAATTGTATAGGTAATTCAAGTTATACAATTTATAGCTTAATATAGAATGTTATCTAATTATCTTTTTATTAATTTAACAGAAGTGAGTTAGTGGTACGCCGTGTGTCAAAATAAGATTTGATGAGGAGTACCATCTCCAACACCCACCACTCCAGCCTCTATAAAGCGGTTTGTTCTAGACCTAGTATGTCTTAGACTTACCTAACCATGATCTAATATTACCATAAAATTAACAAATTGCTACATTGAATGTTCATGTAGAATTAGTTGTCTTAACCATATTAATATAAATATCTAACCCTATTAACATGTAATATTATGTTATTAAAAAGTAAATTAAAATATTTAAATTTGCAGTCACAATAACTGATTGGTTATCAGTTTGTTGTACAGCAATTTAAATAATGCATGTTGTAGTAAAGATTTCTTAGTTAAGTTACAAATAAATAATAAGAGTTCTACATGTCAGAATCAACAAATCTTAATTTTTACATAAGCTTTATTCAGAACTTTAAAAACCCACATTTTTAAGTTATGACAAACATACATGTTATTTTATGTTTTATCTTTTTGTTGATATTAATTTTGTCTATATTTATGTTTTGTTTAGGTATTTATGTCTTTTATTTGTACCAAAATGTCCCGTTTTAAACTTATCGCTTTTTCCATCCTATGGTTGTCTGGAGAAATGCTTTGTGTGATAATGCCACACATTGTTCTTGATTAATATTCATATATGTTTATTATGTTATTTTCTTGTGTTGATTGCAATAAAGAATGAAATATGTAAATACAAGTAAAAAATCTTACAAAGGTGACTTAACTATTACTGACTAAACATTATAACAACATAAACACTACCTACTTACTTAAGGGTCTAAGTCTCTAAAGAATCAACAAACTAACCCACCAGCCCAAAATTCCATCTGCATTTTAAAAGTCTATACTAATATATAAACATTTTAACAATATAAACATTACCTTGACATAAGAGACCAATCCTTTCAATTACACAATTAAGAGTGCTCAGGATTTTTCCTAAATATACACACAATTTAATTATCCAAATCAGGTTCCTCCTATGATGTAAGGGTCCACTTAAAGAGTTTCTTTCTTTAGAATTTTAGAGCTGCTTTGATTATATTTTCTGAAGATGACCATTATTATGCATTCAGTAGATCCCTTAACTTAGATTTGCTGATTTGAGCAAATCAGAGATTTTTTTGTTGCTTCAAGTAGGCTTTAGACTTTTAAGTACTCAGTTTTAGTGTCATTCCAAAGGTAGATATGATACCTCAAAGAGTTTATATCATGTCATCTATATTTTAGCTTTATATGCAATAAAATAATCTATTCTTTGGACATCAGCTCAGATGACTAGCAAATTATATCCTGTAAGCCTGGCTCAATCGTTGTTTGAGTGTAACTAGTATAAATAATTTTGATGTTTATACTTAGTAGTAACCACACTACTACAATTTGCAGACTATGTAAATCAATTGATATTTTATTGCATGGACCTTAGTAATACCTATATCATATTATTCTCAATAAGTGTAATTATTTAAAAATCTAAAAATAGGCCCCTAATGAATTTTTATATGTCTTATAGAGCATCAACACAGAAATAGCCAAAGAAGCTTGCCAGAATTCCACATCCAGTGGGAAGCATGACAGCGGCGCACTGCATCAGAGATCTATGCTACTGTTAACTGCATGAAGGTAAATTCAATTTTTTATTTAGACTGCTATGGAAGTAAGCTCTGTTGCTTACATAATATGTTTCACTCTTACCTTGTTTTTTCTCTTGAAACATAGTGGAATAGGTCTGGTTACTACACTATAATGGTCTGTTGATAAATTTAAATTAATAACATTTTATTATTTTATTGTTTATTTAGACTGTATGGAAGTAAGCTCTGTGCTACATAATATGTTTTCACTCCTTACCTGTTTTTTCTCTTGAAACATAGTGGAATAGTCTGTGTACATACACTATATGGTCGCTTAACATTAAATTAATACATTTCTTATTATTATTATGGACATCATCAATTTGTAATATAGAAACATGTTTTTACAATTAAACCATTCGTTGATACTTTATGATATTATTTGTAGAAACTTACCTGGGGTCTTTAATGAACTGTTCTTAAATAATGTTTCTACAATACAATAATGTAAGTATATTTTGTCATGTAAATTGGTAAAAGTTATGTTTGGGTTCATGTTGAATGTTCAGCTTGGAGGTTGTTTACAAATGGAATACAGCCTGACTGCAGAGAAACTATAGATCAAAACGGCAGAGATTTTCATTTCAAGAACCAATCGTCTTTTTAATATGTTACGTAACCTGAAGCATTTTACTTACCTAAAATTCTTTACCTACCATAAAAGAAACATTGTTCGATTTCAGTAACCCCCAAGCCATAGTTTTACAGATATAAATGATGACCCTTTTTCTAAAATATAATTTCATCGTCATCACCTCATTATATGCCCTCACCGAAGGGCACGAACCTACCCGTAACGGGTGTGCCTATACAGTTTTTAGTTAGATGTCATGTGGGCCCAGTGTGGATTGGATGACTTCACGCACAACCGTTGAATCTTCGAAGGCGTGCGCAGTTTTTTCTCTTTTTTTGTCACCGTAAAAGCGTCGTATAAATGTACATATAATTTAGAAAGGATTTGAATCTGCATCGTCCAGATCAGAAGGCCGGTTGTCCGCCCCAATGAACCACTGACGCTCATAAGATTCAGTTTAGAAAGCTATAATTACGTGTTTATAAAACGCATTTTGTTCGAAAATATTAGATAAATTACTGCTATTTAAGTACCTATTTGAAAGGATTTTTTTAAATTATTTGTAATGATATGTTTTTTTCATACGTGTGCAGAGTATCATTAACTGCTTTAATTGATTCTTATAGTTGCAAAGTGACTAATGCATCGGACGGACCAAGTTGTTATCGTATTAAATTAATTGAGGCAATCAAAATATTTTTGGTCGAACATATTTTCGTCTCGTTGACACATAGTATTATAGTTACATAATTTAATACTATACTAATATTATGTTAGTAAACAAGATAATTTATTTTGACAGTACTTTCTTTGGTTACTCATGACCAATTTTATAATTAAAATTGAAATTAAGTCTGCCTTATTAGGTACTTATCCTTTATGCCGAATATTGCATCTAACCATACCCTATTCATTTTCTATCGAGTCTGAAGGAAATCCGGTTTTAAGTTTATGTTTATAAAGTCGTTAACTTTTTTAGTAATATTGTTTACGATTAGGATTCTGAAGAATATGAGAGTATAATCACATTAATCACAGATTAAATAATATGTACTATGTGTTAAATTCAGAGCGGTGAACGTCGGTGGCTAAATGGTGTGGACTGTTGCCCTCCTACCGGGAGGGCTGGGGTTCAAATCCCGACACGTACAAATGTGTTTTCGAATTTTCTAAATTATATCTACGTTATCCGACGTTCTTACGGCGAACGAAAATATCGTGAGGAAACCTGCGGACTCCTGCGAAGAGATTCAAAGGTTGTGCGTGAAGTCGTCCAACTCGCACTAGGCCCACGTGGATGACAAAGGCCCAAACAATATATACGGGTAGGCTTGTGCCCCACGGTGGGGACGTTTAATGAGCTGATGATGATGATGATGAAAATTCAAAGCTCAAGAAAGAATAAACATGAGAATCAGGTTAATCTTCGACTTTGACACGAATTTTAAAGTAGATACAATTTATTAAACAGTAGGATACTTTGTTGGCCGCGCAATTACTTTGACGTGACGTGAATAAGTGTCAGTACCAATTTACGTCAGAGTACATAATAATTACCTACAACTTGTACCTATATCGAGTATTGATTTATGAATGTGTGCAATGATGCGTTTCCTCGTGTTTCTATTGTGTACAGCATTGAAGTAGAATTAATTGATGTTGCTTTTACCATCTACTTAAAATTTACAAAACTTAGCCTATTTATTACCAACATTTCCCAATCTCCTACCTGACTACGATTTTTTTCTAAAAAGGAATACTTCAGCACTTGAATTAAATTAAAATATACAATGATTTTATTTTCAACTGCTGTAAGTTGGTTGCAGATGGTTTTTACAGCTACCGCAGCTTTAACCGTCAAGTGGCGAGCGCAGATGACTCTCAGCTCTAAAAAAATATAATAATAATGAAAATGAAAAGTGTTTATTCAGTTTAGGTCCTTATAGAACACTTATGAATGTCAAATGAAGCTACCACTGGTTCGGGAGGTAGTTTTCCACTGAGAAGAAATCAGCAAGAAACTCAGTAGTTACTCTTTTCAATAAAATTGTGTTGAATACAGATTCATTTGTAATCAAAATAATTATATAAAGCAAATTGGTAAAAATATAATAATCTACAAAAGTACTATTAAGCAGTTAAGTATTATATAAATTTAAATAGACGATAACAAAAAAAAAAAACAAAAGTAGTGCAGGCGTGGAAATCAACATGTCCATGAGTTTTTTTCATTTATATAATCTTCAATACTATAGTAAGCTTTTTTTATTAAAATAGACTTTACATGAGACTTAAACTTATGCAGGGGTAAATCAATTACATATTGTGGTAGCTTATTAAATATTTTAATGCTTAATCCCACAAATGAGTTCCCAACCTTATGCAATCTAAGATTTGGAACGGCAAGTTTGTGTTTGTTCCTAGTGTTCAAACTATGATTATCTGACTTTTTTGAAAATACATGTAAATTTTTGTGTACATAGATGACGCAGTCTAGAATGTACTGAGACGGTAATGTTAAAATATTTATTTGTTTAAATAATTCCCTTAGTGAGTCACGTGATTTAAGGCCGTATATGGCACGGATGGATCTTTTCTGCAATACAAAAATTGTTTGTAGATCAGCAGCAGACCCCCACAAAAGTAGACCATAAGACATCACGCTGTGAAAATAGCTAAAATACACAAGTCTTGCAGTCTCAATATCAGTGAGACTTCTTATCTTCCTTACAGCATATGCAGCGGAACTAAGCCTTCCTGCCAAAGCCGCAATATGCGGACCCCACTGCAATTTTGCGTCTAATTTTATACCCAGGAAAACGGTTGAATTTATTACTTCCATGGGTCCTTCATCCAAAGTGATGATAGTATCTACCTGCCTTACATTAGGCATTGTGAACTTAATACATTTGGTTTTCTTAGAGTTAAGAAGTAAATTATTGGTCGTAAACCAATGTAATACCTGAGAAAGTGTAGTATTTACATCGTCAAAAGTTTCTTTTTGTCTATCCACGTTAAATATAAGAGATGTATCATCAGCAAATAATACAGTTTCACATAGGTTTTGAGTATAATAAGGTAGATCATTTATATAAATTAAAAATAATAAAGGTCCCAATATTGAGCCCTGGGAAACGCCCATCAATAAAAGGGCTCCGCTGGAACTTGTTTCTCCGACATGTACGTTTTGGACTCCGTAATAAATATCCCTCCGGCCCGATGGACCGACGACTTGCGGAAGGTCGCTGGTGGGAGCTGGATGAGAAAAGCGGAGGACCGGGATATCTGGCGCAAAATTGGGGAGACCTATGTCCAGCAGTGGACTGCGATAGGTTGAAGAGAGAATAAATATCCACATATATTCACACAGCGCCATCTAGCCCCAAACTAGGCATTACCCTGTAATATGAATACTAAACAACGGATAAACATACTTATATACTTTTTTTGTAAATACATACATATTATAAATAGAAAACACCCAGACCAATACAAACATACATGTTTATGCACACAAAGGTTTGTACTGCCCGGGGATTGAACCCGGAAACTTTTGGTGTAATAGCCGTCGCGCGTCGTCTCAACCATTACACCAGATGGGTCGTTTACCAGAGTGGTACTCTAACCTCGACTTATTGCATTGCGTGGTGTACTAGGTAACTTAGTATATGTTTGAGGAGAAAAGTGGCCCGGCAAACGCCGGTTACGCTAAAAAGAACTGAGCGCACCTGCAGCCTATAGAGAATCGCGACAAAGGCCACGCGGGGGCGGAACCTCGAATTTGAGAGCTATCTCCGCTCGCCTCATGCTAAGTGAAGCTAAGGCTGGGAGGACAATAAGTGATACATTTAAAAAACTAGTTGGTACATACTTCAAATGATTTTCAGGTAATAAAGCGGTTGCAGCAGCATCTACAAGTCGGGATCACCCCTATGAGAGAGCCTACTCGAAAGCTCAGAACGAACAGCATAATGTGTTAGTATTTGTTTTTGCTATATGTACCTAACTATAATTCCATTTATCATAAAAATACTATTATACGTAGGGTAAAGTAGTAAAGCAAAAGTTAAATACTTGATCTTGAGTATTGTAACAATTAAAAATATGTAAAAACTTTTTAATTAAATCCATTATCATAGCTTATATAGTGCTTGAGCATTGCAATGTTATGTTTTATATTTAAAAAAGTTTTTTGTTTATTTATCTTATATAATTCGTATTTTTTTAATGAATTAGTGAATATTTCCCGTTCATTACAAAAACCAGACTGAAGAATTTGTTTGATGATACAAACGAGTATTAAGCTAACCTGATGATAAAAAATGAGACCGTTTTTGTATTTTTTTTTAGTTTAGAATAATATGTCGATTTTTTTTTCAACTGCTGTAAGTTGGTCGCAGATGGGTTTTACAGCTACCGCAGCTTTAACCGGCAAGTGGCGAGCGCAGATGACTCTCAGCCCTAAAAAAAAAAAAAAAATAATAAATATAAAAAATGAGACCGTCTTTGTATTTTTTTTTAGTTTAGAATAATATGTGGACAAGCATATAATGATATTTTTGTTTTCAGTACTGTCGAAATCACTCCTGACCAAACATCTGATCACGAAATACAAATCGATGAAAGGGATGCTTCAACTTCGAATCCAGGTAATAAAAAGATAAGTCATATTTTACTGTAGGTTCGTCCCAATAATGTGTGTATGTGCGTCCGTGCATGAGCGTCCGTCCGTGCATACGTGTGTGTGTGTGTACAATATGTATCGAATACCTTTTTCGACATCAATTCCCAAGCAAACTTCTGCGGCCCGGCATTGGCACTCACTTTGACATGTGTGGCCCTTGGTTAGAAAAGTCTGACGACCGCTGGTCTAGATGATTCTGAAGTCTTATGTTAAGGCTGAATCACCTGATGTAACATATGACATATTATATAACCAAATCCAAAGTTTGCCTATTTATTACTTCTACTACTTTTGCCCGTGGTTTCACTCGTATTAAATTCGGGGTAACACAGTTCCCTTTTCCTAAATACGACAACAGAATATTATTTTTACGCTGTTGTAGATGATATTATTCGTCTTTGTATCGATTTTTAGCTTCCTACCTTGAAAACTGCGAACAGACTCATCTAGTTTCTCCTTCCTCTTTTATTTTGGAAAAAAATAATTAAATCGTTGTTAGTGACAAATAGTCCACGTATAAGTTTGTAGCTTTCTCCTCTTAGATAAACAATAAAGTAATTACATGCACAATGACGACGAAACGTCAACCAAAGATGTCGGAGGGGCACGACACGTATATATGTTATATTTATAACATAAAATTATTCATTTAAATTTTGAACTTAATGCCTAATTGAAAGGGCACAAAATCAAAAGCACGAGCACCATCCATGATGACAAGTAGCTAGTGACGTGATTATGAATGAAATTCTGCCCAACTGATGCGATGGGCAGAATATAACTATCTATCATATCAAATTTCATCAAATCCGTAAAAGCGTACTAAACAGACAGAGTTACCTTCGCATTTATAATATGAGTATGAATGAACAAAGTTCGCCGGAGTCTGCTAGTATTTATATAATGTTAATAGTATTTGTTTCTAAAGGCAACTCATGTTTTAGAGTCGGTGGTGATATCAGCATCAGTGGCGATCAGCGGGCAGCTGCCTTCCAGCCAGGAGTTGCCATACATCACGCCGCCTTCGCCGCGGCCGCACACCGAGAATGCTGTCCACTTTAGCGGGGACTCTACTGATTCTGCAAGTAAGTATTCATTACTTTGCTGAAATTGTAAATTCATTTTGAGGTTATAATCATAGCGGTCCTAATGTCGATGTTTTAGGACTCTTTTTTTTCTTTGGAATGACCTATCGCTGTTGGCCGCAGGTAGCTTTCACAGCTTCAACGGTCAATTGGTGAGCGCAGATGGCTCTCAGGCCAAAAATATATGCAACGAGCCTAAAGGTGTCCCAGAGTGAGACGCGAACCTCGGCTTAGGGTGTTGCAGGAGGGAAACCTAGTATAAGTTTTGGGATAAAAGTGACCGGGCACGTGCCGGTAGCGCGAATAGGGACTGGTCTAACCTACAGGGACTCGCGACGAAGGTCCCCGCCGGCGGGGACGGAATCTGGGTCTTGAAATGTTGCGTGTGTTCTAATAAGAAGCGTAGTACTGTGGTGCTCACGCAAACGATCTTATAGATTTGTAACAAATGATTGAACGATTAAAGAATAAATAAAATGTTATGTTATGTTACGCCATCGGGCCGCAAACTTAGCATCTAACCTGTAATATGGGGGACTAAAAACGTATAACCATACTTACAATCTGTTTTTGTAAATATTACATACATATTATACAAAGAAAGACCCAGACTAATACAGACATATTAATGCCCACAAATGTCTGGTTCGAACCCGGAACCCTGGATGTAATAGCCAAATTTTCAACCATTACATTACATTAGTGGTCAAATAGGTTTCTCTTTCTCTCTTCAACCTATGGCAGTCCACTGCTGGACATAGGTCTCCCCCATTTTGCGCCAGGTATCCCGGTCCTCCGCTTTTCTCATCCCGCTTCCACCAGCGACCTTTCGCAAGTCGTCGGTCCATCGGGCCGGAGGGCGTCCTACGCTATGCTTGCCAAGTCGCGGTCTTCACTCCAGAACTCGTCTAATATACGTGACCAGCCCACTGCTACTTCAACTTGCTGATCCGGCAAGCTATGTCGAAAAGGCCTATATCTACCAATTTGCAAATAACTCTCACTTTCAGAGGGATATACGAGTATATCGGTCCGGGAGCCGCTGAGCAACATTCGGGCACAGAGCACCAAGCAGCCTATGCAGCCCCACTACGCAACCGTTTCTGATGATTCAGGTATGTTAATCAAAACATATTACTAAAAATAACCAATTCCATGACCCATATGGTAATGGAACCATAAAAATGTTTAAGTCACTTTCAGCTATTTTACCAGTTTTATTAGGACATTCAAAATGTAAATATAATTTATTCAATTTAGGTCCACCAAGAACATCTATGAATGTCTAATTCGATTCTACCACTGGTTCGGACTGTTGTTGTCTGCTGAGAAGAATCCAACAAAAAAACTTGGTTACTCTTTTCAGAAAAAAATAAAATGAGACGCTATATTTGTTTATGAAACTCATAAATATTTATATAAATCATAGTTCCTTTGATACTTGCAGGCTGAATCACCTGAATCACTCATTCACGAACGTGAGTCGACCATAATCAAAGGAACGTCCTTTCATTGTGGTCAACGCACGTTCGTGAATTAATTGAGCTTGTCGACCTTTAAAACCTCAATTCTACTCATTGAATACTTTATCTTCCCGTTATTTTTTTTCAGCTATCTTACGAGTTATAATAACAATGTCTGGAAATACAATTACATACCCAGACAACCCGGAAAATTGCCAACATATCAAAAGATTCTCAAATGATTCGGAGCGTCGGTGGCTCATTGGTGCCGACTGTTACCTCCTACCGGAGGCTGAGCTTCAAATCCCACCCGTACCAATGTTTTCTCGAATTTATATGTACGTTATTCGACGCTCTTACGGTGAAGGAAAACATCGTGAGGAAACCTGCGCACGCCTGCGAAGAAATTCAATGGTTGTACGTGAAGTCGTCCAACCCGCACGGGGCCCGTGTAGCCGACTATGGCCTAAACACCCTTAAGGAGCAGGCTCTAGCCCCTCGGTGGGGACGTTTGAAGAGCTGATGATGATGATGAAACCATAGGGGATCTGCTGTCAACTTGACAAAAATATAAATGATTTATTGTTGTTACTATCAGTGTCACTCACTGTGCATACACTACTCATAATGTCTGGACCCCAATGGTTATAGGCCATATATATAATGCATTTTTCAGACGAGATGTATGCAGCCATCGAGGAAGCCAGTGTGGGCGAGGGCTCCGACACGTACGCTCAGATTGCGCCGGAACCGCGTCGTCGCGAAGGACGAGACGAGAGAGATGCACCCGCCAGGTAATATATCAGTTAATGACTAATACATTAAAAGGAAATAAAAATAAAAGCCAATTTATAGACCATTTGATAATTTTTTGATGAGGTTTAATGATGAAGTCGGTTAATACACCAAATTCGATTCCCGAGTATTAATTTCTTTACAGCTTTGCTTACTTACATTTGCCTTTCAGAGGCAAGACAGTGATTCTATTGTATAAATTGTTCCACCTTGATTGTATGACCCATGTTTAACAATCATTTGATTGCATGAACATGTAATATGTATGTTTTTATAAAAGTATATAAAACCCGTTGTTTTGTGCCTACTCATAGTACAAGCTCCTTGCTTGAATTGGAGCTATATATGGCGTTGTGAGGATGTAACTATATTTATTTGTTAAGCATATGAGTAGGTCAAGTGAAAATATAGGGAACATATATCACATAATAAAAATATCCTTAGTAAAATTAAAATGGGCTACATCATAAGCCGAAACAAAGTATGTCATAGGCGTCGCAATCAGCATAAGCTACGACGCAGGTCCAGACATAAGCTGAAACGACTCAAAGTCGCAATAAAGCTGAAACGTCGTCATAGGCGTCGCAATAGGACCACCATAAGCTGAAACGACGTCTGTAAGGCGTCGCAATAACCACCAAAGCTGAAAACGTCTGTCATAGGCGTCGCAATAGGACCACATAAGCTGAAACGATGTCTATTATAGGCGTCCCATAGGACCACCATAAGCTGAAACGACGTCTGTCAAAGCGTCGCAATAGGACCAGCATAAGCTAAAAAGACGTCTATCATAGGCGTCGCAATAGGACCACCATAAGCTGAAACGACGTCTGTCAAAGGCGTCGCAATAGGACCACCATAAGCTGAATCGACGTCTGTCAAAGGCGTCGCAATAGGACCACCAAAGCTGAAACGACGTCTGTCATAGGCGTCGCAATAGAACCACCATAAGCTGAAACGACGTCTGTCATAGGCGTCGTCATAGGACCAGCATAATCTGAAACAACGTCTGTCATAGGCGTCGCAATAGGACCAGCATAAGCCGAAACAAGGTCTGTCTTAAGCGTCGCAATAGTACCAGCACAAGCTGAAACGATGTCTGTCATAGGCGTCGCAATAGGACCAGCATAAGCCGAAACAAGGTCTGTCTTAAGCGTCGCAATAGGACCAGCACAAGCTGAAACGATGTCTGTCATAGGGGTCGCAATAGGGCTAGCATAAGCTGAATCGACGTCTGTCATAGGCGTCGGAATAGGACCAGTATAAGCTAAATCGACGTCTGTCATAGGCGTCGCAATAAGATAATCATCAGCTGAAGCGACGCCTGTCACAGGCGTCGCAATAGGATCAGCGTAAGCTGAAACGACGTCTGTCATAGGCGTCGCAATATGACCAGCATAAGCTGAAACGAAAGCTGTCAAAGGCGTCGCAAAGGGACCAGTATAAGCTCAAACGACTTCTGTCATAGGGCGTCGCAATAGGACTAATAATTAGTTTTTATTGTTTGTATTATTTTCAGACGAAGTGCACCACCGGAAATTGGAGGGGCAACTACATCCAACGCAACACATTCAAGACAAGGTATATCATTATTACTTGATAATGTTTTTTTTGCGGGTGAAAGGTCCTAGCCCCATAATGATTGAAGTCATCAAAAAGGCTTGTTTATTAGTGAATACGTTATGATAAAGTCATATTTACTTATGTTAAAAAAGTACATAATATATAAAATCAGTTAAATTATTGAACTAATAAAAAAATGAATTCTAAGAATTGAAAGAAAGCGCTTCAATAGTTTTGGCTTTGATAACATCAGAGGTGTCAGATCCATGAAATATTTAGTTCCCAGATTCAGAGTTTGGGGTATCGCATTTTAGTGTTTAGTTTTCAATTCGACCTAGTTCACATCTTATATACTTCAAGTGACAAAAAAAATGATATTTTTTTTCCGCAGCATCATCATCATCATGCTCTAACTCGACGGGTGCTTTAGGATCGCCGAAACCGGAGAAGAGACAAGCGAACTCGCCACTGCCGCCCCCGCCACACCCGTCCGCTCATACAACACACACGGCTCATACAACTCATACATCCCATACAACTCATACAACACATACCGCACACACGGCACACTCACACGCGGCCCAGCAGACGAGAGCTCATATAGACCAAGCGCAAGCCCTGGCACAGAAGCAACAGCATCAGCGAATGTCTAGTACAGGTAATGGACGCGAGTATTCATATTTGTAGACAGCTTAGATAAACAGTCTTCTTCTTCTTAGCGTGTCGAAGGCAAACACACATTCAAATTTTGGCGGCCCAGAAAGCAGCCACAGCGACAGCACTATTCGATGCTGTCGTTAGATCCTCCCGCGTGCAGCTGGAAGGGCAGATGGGCCATTGTTTGGACCGAACCACAAAGGCAATCAATGTTCTGATCATCCAAAAAACCCCATCTAGCCAAATTTCCTTGCTGTAGCCAGTCTGCGTCCGAAGCCTATTCAGAGATCTCCAGATCGGCCACGGCAGCTCATGCCCATGAGGTAAACTTTCCGAGAGGGGAACAAAGAGAATCGGAATACTGGTACTAATCTTTGCACGCTATAGAATAAGTCTCGCTAACTTGGGGTCAGTTGAGAGAGAAACAGTCTTCTTTATGAAGCTGTTACGACTTTTTAACCTCTGGGCAACAGAAATGTAACCGAACATTGGGTGCCGAGAGTCGCTATCCATCTTAAACAATAATATAACTAGTGCATCTAACTCAGAAAGTGTCCGCGGCAAAATTCTGCCCGTCGTGTCGGTTGGGCAGAATTTTCATTCAAATTTCATGTGTTATTAATGACATAGTGGTGTGCTCGTGCTTTTGATTCTGTATCCTTTCAGTGACGCGTGAAGGTAAAAATTTAATTGAATAACTTTGTTATAAATGTAACAATACATATAAGTATGTGTAGTGCGGCTCGGGCATTTTTGATTGACGTTTCTTCGCATATAGTTAGTTTATTATTTATCTAAGGTAGACAGATGGTCGTCCTAAGCTTCTATTCCCGTTACGTGGACAAATCTCGAAAACCTTTCCGCCCCATCGGCTATCGGTTCTTCGCACTATATTGCCACACCCACTGTTATTTCAACCACGGGGTTTGTCGTACTATAGTTCTTCTATGTCCCCGTTCTAGATCTTATCGCGAAGAGAAACATCCTGTTCATAGCACGCTGGGATATCTTGAGCCTATTTAAAAGACCATCCATCATGCATCGGCTACCCGCCGACTACTACTGGCGTGTGTATGCTTTAAAGTTGTATTACATTTTGCAGGCGATCTATTCGGTCATGATAAGTTACGACGAAGCCTCAACGAGAAACACCAGCGGAACAACAGTTGCGTGAGTTCATCAGACTTTACGGATGCAACTATCCAGTGGAGAAGCACAGGTTTAGTTCTGGTGATTTAGTTCGGCCACTAGTGGCTAAAGAGCTCAACTTTGATATCGACAAGCAACCACCAGCGGACAATCTGTATAACTCTATAGACGGCCCGGACTATAGCGACTATTCTTCGGCTGACGCCAATATCAGTATGAACTCAGAACAACGTGTTACGGAGAGCCCCTCGCGGAACGTTGAGGAGATGTACGCGAAAGTCATGAAGAAAACCAAAGGGAAACCCGAAGAAGTTGTCAGGAGTCCAAAGACTAT
>PQWD01004400.1:17660-103224 GCA_019425675.1 Leucinodes orbonalis
CATCGGTGAGTCTTGTGATCAATAAGAACGCCCTGCCATACGCTGTTCAATCTGCGGCTGCTGGCCGGAGTAATGTGACGAATTTGAAGTTGTTAGTCATGGACTCTACTCTCCACAAAAGTCGCCTCAGATTCACTGTGTCCAAGATCCACGAATACAGCGCCGGCCCGAAACCTGCCTGCTCCGGTATCAACCTCGAATCAACAAAACTCTTCAACCGGGACAACAACAGCCTCTTACGTAACTTTACGTATGACATAAAAGTGAGATTGTCGGAAGTTTTGGTGGTCGCGATTTCCCTGGTTTCGATAGCTATGACCTTTGATTTCCTCCAGAGACGATGGATTAAAGCAAATTCCAGGCATATGTTAAACATTTGCAGCAACCACGACACAGAAACCGGACCCAGGTGCCTCAACTGTTCAACAGAAATATTATCTACTCCCGCGGCTTTCCCGCATTTTCCTTCCAACAGTTCCAACTGTATTCTAGTGTAAGTTGCCAATTTCAAAATAAACGAATAGCGATGTAGCAACCTGTGATGGACGCGCGCGGACCAATGCCTCGCCTCACTCTTACAGTTTGCTTCCCCCCCCCATACCGTCCATACCTTCAATTGACCTAAAATGACTTCTGCATGTCTTTTTTGTGAAAAACGTAAACCCAATCATAATTGATTGCCTAAGGCGCAATAGGGATCGTAACATTTTTTTCTGATATTTATCGATGACCGTATAATAATAACATTAAAAACTCACAGAGTTTCCCAAGTCTAAAAACACATTAATAGACTTTCCCAAAGACGTTTATACAAATTTTGGGCTACTTAATTATGACGTCACGCCTTTTAGTTAATTTATGAATTTTTACTACAACTACATTAATTGTTGCGTTTATTAAAATGATGTCATAGCAAAAGTTCATATAATTTATCCTTTGGCTTTAAACTTCTAGTACATTAATTTGCTTTAAAAATTTAATTGCTCACTTAACTTTGAAGACTAATTAAATTAATAAAACATGAGTTTTCGAGATGAAAGTTAACACATCGTTATTTTCAACCCAGATTTGTATTAATATGAAAATAGTTCTTACGATTCCTGCAGGCCGATCGCGCTAAATTTTGACCGAAATACAACTTTTGGTCATTTTCATATCGCGCTAATCATTTGACAGCTAGTTCCGACGAAATTGAACCTTAATATTATGGCAATACCGAATATCAAAAGTGTACAACCAGGGCCTTTCCCAGTGGGCACATTGGGCGCATGGGACCCTCCCTTTGTTTAATATAAATAATATTACTCGAGCATCCCCCCTGTCGCTATCCTACGCTACGCCACCCAGAAAGGGGTGGTGATAAATGAAGTCAAATCTTATCTGCCGTCACCTCACAGCCATTGGGAGCGTTCAAGTAATACGTAACGCAATTTGGGGGGAGGGGGGGGGGTCTCGTAAAACGTTACAAATCCTTTGTCGTAGAAAACTAACCATCTACGATGCATATTTTTCGAATTAAAGTTTTATTGGAAAATAAAATTGAGAAATTTGCCGTCCTTGTTAATTATACGAATGGACAAATAAATAATTCTAGGTGGGAGGGCGCGAGGCCGCAGGCGGTGGCTCTCGTCTTCAACGCCTTGCTAGTCTTGCTACGCCACTGCAGAATGAGTTATATAGTATTAAGTAATAAGATCACAAGAATGCGTGTATGCGCATAATTTAGTTATACTGCACAGCAACAGCTCTAAATTATTGCACAAAACGCAGTCTATCTTGAGTATCACAAAATCAAAAAATAAAAATGATACCTTAATAATATAAATAATAATAAAAAATGAATTAGCTAAATGTTGAACTGTAAGACCTTAAAGTACAATCGTTTCACATGTTTGATTTAATTATAATATTAGAATGGTGGGGTTCGGAACAATTTTCTGCAACTTAAATATGACACATAAACGTCAATGACGTGTAATGTCAAAAATATGACATTTCTAAAAAAATCGGGAAAGAAGAAATAAACACTACAAAGTCATAGTTTCTTCCATTTTAATATACTTATTATTTAGTCAAATCAGATCGCACCATGGCTAACTATAATCCAAACGACTATGCATGGCAAACTCAAAACAATAGTCAGAATTATTCATTCGATACATCTCAAGCATTCGCAGACCCTGCACAGACTTTGGGTATGTTCCGTTTGATAATACAGGCAATAATTTTGTTTATATTCTAAAACTTATCTTATCCGCCATTGATTTCAGATTTTCAAACATTCCCAACTGACCAAAACTACTCCTTTGATCAAGGACAGAGCCAAATGCAAGCCAACAACAATCAGTACTACAATCCAAATATATTTACGCCGGCACCCATTCCCGGAGAAACCCTTACAGAATCGTCAGATTTCGATGAACCACCTTTGCTGGACGAACTTGAAATATATCCCGATCGTATACTAGAAAAAACACTTGCAGTGTTAAATCCTTTTTCATGGGCAGTCTAAAGCTGATGACGCCAATTTTTTACTTAGAGATACAGATATTGCAGGCCCTATAGCATTTTGTTTAGCATTAGCAGTATGTTTATTCCTCTCAGGCAACAAAGCCCATTTTGGATATGTGTATGGTTTGTCTGTGATGTCTGTAATTTTAATGTATTTCTTACTATCACTTATGAGCCGAACTGAAGGTGTTTTTACTCTATTGAGTGTTGCAAGTGTATTAGGTTATTGTATGTTACCAATGGTTGTGCTAGCAAGCTTAGGTATATTTGTATCCCTCGAAGGACCTATAGGTATATCACTGTCAGGGCTAGCAGTTATATGGTCTGCATTGTCAGCAAGCAGACTCTTTGTAACTATGTCAGGTGATGCTGAGCAAAGGCCACTCATTGCATACCCATGTGCCTTAGTAAATGGGGTTTTTGCTTTATTAGTTTTATTCTAATAAAAAGAACAAATTAGTTGTTATAATAACTTTGCTAACCCAAACAAGAAAAAGATGCATGAATATTTACATTATTTATACTGAACTTATATTTTCTTGAAATATAATTTAGATGTTCATCAGCCAGGGCTTTTATAATTTAGCCTAAGTTAAGTTATAATGACATTTCCCATGTTAAATATTATACTTATGAAAATAAATTTTTTACAAATTAAAAGCCAAATTTTAATAAATATTCTATTTAATTATTATCTAACATTACATTCGATTATATAAATGTAGGTCTGTCACTGAAGAAATTCTTCAGTACCATAACTTGAGCGAATGCCACACAAACAATTGCAAAGGTTTCACCCATGGACCACCAAAACACTCTTTCATTCAGATCCTCTGCTCGTTTTCGACTTTGTGCCTCCCTGAGCCTGTGATGAGTCTGATGGTCAATTATTTTATTCATTGCTGAATGGATTTCTTCTGCTGAAGTCTCCAACTGAAATAAATTACACAAACATTCGTTTAATACAGTTCTTGGGTGGAATTTACCACATTGACTATAGTATTTATCCATTAAAAAAAAAAAAACATTCAAAAGACATTGCTTTTAAAGGACAATTTTGGCTACCACCTTAGGTACGTAGTTGTGAACATTGACCAATCCAAATGGGACAGTGTGGTGCCAACCAGTGCTGTATGGTGTGGGAAGGCCTAGTACTCCATGGGGTGTTATAGGTTGGTGGATTTGGAAATAAAATATAAAATGAGTAATTGGTGTTAACCTGTGTGAGTACTGTTGCATGATCCCCAACGCCAGGTAGTGGCTCTTCTGGTCCAACATTAAGTTCCATGTAAACAAGTTTGTGGGAGAAGGTACTGAATTCATTACTGAAGCACACTTTGTAAACACCTGAAAATACCGATATTAGTAACAACTGCTCAAATAACATTTGTCAGGGTTTATTATTTCAAATATGTGGTACTAGATAATGACTTAATTAAATTAACATATGCTTTTTATATATATGCCAACACATGCCATGTTGTAAATTGTTGCTCAAGTTCTAAAATGTAATTCAAGTTTTTAAGGAATAACTTTACAATTGCTCCACTAGGACATGAATTTGAAAATCACAATTTAATACCTACAGTACCTTATATAACCAAAACTTTCTTATAACTTCATTCATTGACATATTTGTGTGTTGACTATGTATTGCTACCCAACAAGCATCTAAAGCAAGCACTGTGTAAGCCACATGTAGGGCTAAAGACCACAGATGCCTAAAAAGACTAATTAGGATGAATTTAGAAAATAACTTTTTGTTTAAATACTAAAATAATGGAGCATAGTGGAAACTCAAGACATTGCATTACTATCTTGATAAGATGCTGGCTTTAACTTACGCGGTTTTAGAATATAAGTGACATAATGTAAAATAAATTAACCTGTTTGTTGAGCTGTAAATTGATGAGAATCATACTGATTTTCTTTGCATATATGATTTGCTTGTTGGGGCTTCTATTTTAACATCTACATCGTACTGACCGCCGGAATGACCTGGAATTCAAGTCTATGTTAGCTGTCCAATAAGAAAATAGTCACACTAATAAAATTCAAACAAGGTTAGAATTAAAAAAAATAAATTATACTATACTGTTGTAGAAAGTGATTAGGAAATAAAAGTAACAATATTTTTACCTGGTACTCCAAGGCAGCAGAGGTGTTTTTCTCTATTTCTTGATAAAAACATTCTACTGCACTGTCGGGTAGCTCAAAGGTAAGTTCGACACCTTTAGAAAAAACACCACTAATAATTGTTACTAATATCGTAAGTAATAATGGTGTTAGAAACATTATTTAGTTATTTTTGGAATTAGCACGAATATAACTTAAAAATATTCTTCAAAATACTCATCGATTTGATTGACAACTTTTTGACATTACACAGGCAGTACACCACGTAATGGGGTGCGTTCAAATACACTAAACCACACTAAACAGTGATGCGTAATGCGTTCAATAGATGTTATAAAATTAATATCCTAAATTGTAAATGGAAATGTAAAATCTACAGAAACATGAAGTCCCAATTTAAGCAACAGGCTTGTTCAACATGGGTATAAATTATATAATACTTTAATAAAGTAAAAAGATCATAATAAACCATTAAGCCAGTTATAGATGTCTAGTATCGACGTACATAGTTCTTTAGAGGCCGCGTATACATGTGTTTAGAAAGTCACTTATTGGTGGCTTCTTAAGTGTGTAAATTAGGTGGTGGATGGCCGTCAACGTCATCAAGACGGCCGACCTCATTACCATTTATAATTTTTAAAGCTCAATTGCCGCCCTGATAACCCGGGTAAGACACCGGACGCCCCCCACATCCGATACTCCGTGGGCAGAGCTGAAAATGGCAGTCCACGGTCAAATACCTCGGATGTTGAACTCGCAAGTTGGTTTATTGCGTGAGAGCCATACTGCCTCCAGTGGTGGCGTCTCAACTAACTGACATTGAGGATCAATGTAGACTTATACAAAATCAATATTCACCCGCTTCTTACCCAGGGCCGTCTTTAACCTATTGGAGGCCCTGGGCATATTAGAATACTCCATATGATTTTGACAGTGAGGCGTGCTCGAGAAATCTTAACTATGTATAGTGAACTAGAAGCACCCCTATTGATTGCGGGGCCTGAGCATCCCTTACACTTTGGGCAAGTGCTCACTGGAAAGAGAGCCTGATCCACCTACGCAGCCCCTAAAAGTACGCGTTGTGTACCCGGACTTCAGGCCATCGAATCCAGGCCTATTAGGTCATGACCCTTTAGCATTACAGCAGCGGGGCGATTAGTCCGGATAACGATGGACGAACGCATGCAAATAGTGCAGGAGTTCGTTGTCCAGATTAACATGTCGACTTGCGACGCGCCGAGAACGGACCCGCCCTTGGATCACCATTTCCCAAAGAGCTCTAGTGGACTTGCGTGGGTGATCCGTAGGTGGAAAACCCAGACAGAATTCGCAGCGTTTCGCGCCATGGAATAGCATCATTAGCCTATAACATCCCTCTGCAGGGAACTGGCCTGGGAAGGAAACACCATAGGCAATGGGCCGTGACCCAGCACGCGGGACCAATACTGGTGGTGATGGTTGACTCATATCTACATCCTAGGATTGTAGGCGTAGGGTCAGCAGCAGCAACTTATAGTTAATAAATTATTGAACCCCCAACTTAATTTTTTTTTATGTTACTAGCAGGGGGCCCCCGGTGGTTTGCAGTTAAAATTCATCACGCTGGCAAGCAAGCATTTTCCTATTACAAGATGTATCGCTGGCTATCTTATGTACATTTTCTCTTGGTCGAATTCCTACGCCACCCTCTAAGGGAAGTAAGGAATTTTACCTGGTGTCACCGCACATCAATCGTATCTAAGAATATAACGAAATTGCTGGACCGATCTTGACGAGACTGTTATTAGTAGCTGATGTACATAATAAGGAACAACTTTACGAAGCGATTTTAATATTTAGCTGACACCGTGGATAAACACACGTTGAATATGTGTTGCCTTCGACATGCAAAGAAGAAGAGTGCGGGAGAAAGTCTTATACCGCGGGTGGCACAGCGGTATTACGTGGTAAGTAAGCATCTAAGTATTACCTAGGGCAATTTGGAGGGCAGGGGGACAAGGTCCTGTAAAACATAATTTACGTTAAGAGGATGGGAGACGTATTCAAGAACCCCTTGCGTGACTTGTATTTTAAATAATATAGGTATTATTAGAGAACTAGAATCATTTCCACTAATTGCAGTAATCCGGTTGTTAGTTTGGACTACTGCTACTAAAGGAATAATGTTCTTTATGTTCAAGGGTGAATCCGTGGTTTGTACGTTACCTTTTTACATACAGAAAAATGCGCTCGTCGTGGTCATGAGGTCTGTTTTAATTGTCGAGGTGTTTCGAACCGTGCATCAGGTTGAGAGATGGTCATAGACCGTTCGTTGTCTTTTAGAACCTTTCAAATTCTGCTCAACTAAAGTATTACGCTGGTAGTTAACAAAAATAAAATTTAACAGTAAAACAATATTTTATTCAAAATTCATGACGATACATATAATCGGAAAAAAATCATAATTTTACCTATATTATATATCTGTGGTTCAACACTGCTTCGCATAACAGTAATATAAAAAAGCCATGATTCCAACAAAAAATACTGTGAATATAATGTCTTAAGACTTACACGTAAATGTGCATAGGGACTAAATTGGAGAGTGTATAAAATGCAGACAATACTTTATTTGATATCTAATGAGTGTTTAGAAGGCTAGACCGGCGTCGGCGTAGGTTGTGAATATCTTCTCGATTGAGTTGGCGTACGCGGCCGTTCTCAGATCTAAGCCCAGGTTGAACTTCATGGCAGTCTTCATGATGGCCTAGAAAAGAGAACAAAACATTTTATATAACCGAAATATATTCAAATTTTTTTTTACTTAAATGTGACTAATATTTAAACTTAATTTATTGGCTATAATTAAACTTATATCTGAAGGAAAACATCGTGAGGAAACCTTCATGCACGGCTGCGAAGAGATTCGAAGGTTGTGTGTTAAGTCGTCCAATCCACACTGGGCCCGCGTGGACGACTAAGGCCTAATCACCCTATACGGGTAAGCTCGTGCCCCTCGGTGGGGACGTTAAATGAGCTGATGATGAAACTTATATCTGGCTTTACTAGGTGGTAGACTCGGTACTGAGTCGTCTAGATAGGTACCACCGTAGTGCCAGATATCGTCCCGTGACGAAGAAGTGTTTTGTACTTCTATCTTTCAGGGTAAGGCCCCTTTGGGCAGCCTTTGAGCGCAGATGGCTGAGAGCCATCTGCGCTCGCCAATTGCCTGGTGAAGTTGTTGTGCTGTGTAGGCCATCTGTGGCTTACTGCAATAGCAGTAGTCAGTTCGAAAAAAAGGGGTAAGGCCACTGAAGCTAGTAAACACTTTCTAACATAAAAAAACTTTTTTGGCAGTTATTTCAAATTATTGTACACTTCCATGTTAAATTTAACATTCAACAGTTTTTGTTTGCTTTACCTTTTTAATATTTATCACAGATATGCCCATTTTGTCAGAATCTCATGTCTGCAGGTATGCAGATATTTGATTTTTTTGGTACAGTAACCAACCATAATTTAAATTGTATCTACAGTGTACAGTAACTGATGTTAACTCAAAGTATAATTTATTAAAACATAATTCAGATTCCTTTGTTCTATACAGTTTTCGTTTTTTTATTCTTACCCTAGCAGATCTCTCCATGGTGTAGTCAAGTCCAGAGTGGACAATGTCTTTTTCGGAGGCACCGGAGATCCTCTTTTGGAAAGACTCTGAGGGGGTGACGGGGATGCGGCCACCCACGCGACCGAAACGCCTTTCAAGGGACTCCTGCACGGATTCTGTAAAGGAAAAGAAATAACGGTAAAGACATATTAACATATTTACCACAAACAGAAGGACTTTAATTATAAATAAGGGGTATAGCAGTTAGCTACGAGATATGTGTAGAGATGTGGCTTCACTTTGCATCTTCTATCGCGTATATTACGGGGAGTGTTCGGAGGAATTGTTCAGACTCATTCCAGCTGCAACATTCCACCATCTTACTTCGAGGCAAAAATTAAAATTTCATCTTCACCACCTAGATGAATGGAAGTCCTCGACAGTACGTTTTTGTCGTAATTTCTTGCCTCGGACGTCAAAACTGTGGAATCAGCTACCATCTGACTTATTCCCTGAGCTATACGACCTTGCGTCCTTTAAGAAGAGAGCGTATTCCCACTTAAAAGGCCGGCAACGCATTTCTTTGCCCTATGGTTTTGCAAGTGTACATGGGCGAAGTCGCCATCAGATGAGCCGTTTGCGCGTTTGCCCGCTTTAACATTAAAAAAGATAGTTATTATAAATATACATATATAACGTCCCACTGCGGGTCACAGGAAATCCCACTCAGCTTGGCTATGAGGAGGTTCGGGTGTAAACCACCACGCGGATTATTATTGAGTTTTAATTACAAATACGAGTATTAACTCTTATACCAAGAGTTAATACTCGTATTTGTAATATTTATATACATTTGTAATTAGCTACTAATTTCGTCTACTTTCTATTTTGTAATTTCCTAAGTGAATAAGATAATAATATGTAAAATCCATTAGCTGCACATATACTTGGGTGAATTGTGGACTTCGACTTGTCCACTTCGCATTAAAAAAAATGTGCTGTGATCGGGATCACTCCATCAAAATTATAATGTCTTTTACGTTTCCTATACATACTTCTTACAAAGAGTAAATCACTGCGTAGAATCGCTATTCACATGCGTAACCAAAAGTTGTTTACCAAATTTTGGCACATACATCTTCTATTTACATATTTACGCGTGCGCCTACAAGAAAACATTTTTAGCTACTAGAAAAAAATGCGTGCTATTACAAATACCTAAAATGCGCGTGTAAATGTAATATGTACACGCTCGAGTGTTATGTAACGTACAGAAATAGTATCTAATATGTAACAAACAAGCCGAATACACATCTCCGACTTGGAGTATATCATTCGTTATCAGTGTACGATAACGCACAAGGTGTTGATTGAATGAGTTTTTCATTTTTTTATCTACTCAACTCGTAATAAGGTTTTGTTCCCCTTTATGTTTTAAGAAGGTTTAGTAAAACTAGATCCCGGACCGGCCCTGTGTTAAGGTGCTACCACATTGCTGTTTAAAAATGTTTGTAAATATTTGTAAATATTTTTGACTATACATTTAATAACAAATGTTAGTACATATATGTTATGGTTAGTAATAGAAATCGTTTGAGAAAGAATTGTCTCTTATACTACAAAGGAAGTGGTAGAAAAGTGGTTTCACAGTAAAGTTGATATGGCATAAAAAAAACATTATTATTATATTATTTTATTATTGACTCGCGCACCTTATTACCTACTTTGATCACATCAATAAACAAACAAACAGTTATCACATGGGAAGATAGGCTCCAAAACACCTCGAACATCAAAGTCATTTTCTATTAACCAGCAGTGGATAACTTGTCTGCAGTCAATGTACTACCAATCTATAGGTACAACCTAAAAATATAATTTCTATGGCGGGATAAATAACACTAACCCAACTATTAGAATTAATTCTCAAAATGAATTAATTAAAATAACAAGTTCTCTATTACAATACAACACATTTGTAATTTAAATCAACTTCATCGAACCAATGAAATCAGGTAACCGTAACATTGACTTTTGCTTTCAAACCGTGAATGTTAATTACCGTTTTCATGCTTGACGGATTAGTCTAGTTCAATCTGGTATTTTCAATAAGATTATCTATCTCAGTTTGTTCAATATTAGCTAAATAAAAAAAAACACATTACTTTTTCATTTTCTGCTATTACTGTTAATGTTGCACATTCAAACAATCAATCAAACTTGGCTTTGTATGTATACTTTCGTGCATATTTCACGTCCAAACTATTCTAATTTAACTTTTGTTGTATAGACTTTAGTCCTTGCTAGCAGTGCATAGCTGTATTTTAATGCTACAAATTATTTAAGGATCTTAATTAATACGTAAAGTTTCTCAGCAGCACTGCTAACCTATATTTTCCCCCCTGCAACGCCCTAAGTCGAGGTTCGAGTCCCATTCTGGTACGCCTTACTTGGCTCGTTGGAGCCATCTGCCTAGCCAATTGCCCGGTGAAGATGTAAAGGCATCTGCGGCTTACAGCAGTAGTCAGTTCGAAATAAAAAAGGCTAACCTATAGGAAGAGCATGCTGAATACTTTTTCGTCGACAAATGTAATATTTATAAAGCAACTGAACACGTACCTAGCAGGTGGTGGTTGGATTCCCGCTCGTACTTGAATGTGAGACGTCCGTACGACACGTGGTTGAGGTTCTTCAGCCACTCGAAGAAGGAAACGGTGACACCGCCCGCGTTGATGTACAGGTCGGGGATCACGAGGATGTTGCGGTCGATGAGGATCTTGTCGGCGGCGGGCGTGGTCGGCCCGTTGGCTGCTTCAGCGATGATCTTAATGTACCGAAAAAAGACAATTATAATTTGACGAATAACATAATGGATAGTGTCGGGGGCTATGGTTCAAATCCCGCCACGTACCAATGTGTTTTCGAATTTTCAAAATAATATGTACGTTATCCGACGCTCTTACGGTGAAGGAAAACATCGAGAGGAAACTTGTGCACGCCTGCGAAGAGATTCAGAGTGAAAGGTTGTGCGTGAAGTCGACCAAATCGCATAGGGCCCGCGTCGACGACTAAGGCCTAAACACCCTATACGGGTAGGCCCGTGCCCCTCGGATAAATGACCTAATGGATAGTGTCGGGGGCTCATTGGCGTGGACTGTTGCCTTCCCATGTAGAGTTTTTTTTGTTCATTTTGTTACGATTATCTGTTATGTAACGTAATCTACCTATATCAATATTCTCTTATCATAGTTATTGGCATATAATAGCTCTAATAAATAGTAAGAAAATTTTGTATTATTATGTAAAAGTGAATATTTTATAGCTACCTACATAATTTACTTATTCATTTATGTAGGTAGGTATTTTAAAATCTACGCTTATTATAAAATTTTATGAATTGAATAACGTAATCACTGATAGCAACTACAATGATCGCTCATTTACGTAGATTTAGATAAGATCTCACTTACGACATACACTTGGAAACACGACTATGATAATTCGTCATGTTATTGAAGTATCGGCTGATAGTAGTCAATATAATAAAATAGCACAACATATTTATTTGATATGTTGTCATACTGATTACAAATATTATTTTATATAAGGGCGCTTTTAGAAGTAGCACAGTGGTGCGTTCATACTACTAGTAACCTTTTGGAAATATAAGATAATAAAATTGATATAAAAAATTGTATTTCTTAACTGTTACTTACAAATAACCTGAGTATATTCAATCCTACAATGAAAATGCTACAAAACATAAGTACTACCACCTAGTAATTGCTAACTTATTTCCTAAAAATAAAAGAGTATTTACCTTAGCTTGGATCTTGTGGGCGTTCTCCTTATGGATGACCTGCTCCACTGCAGCGGGTACAAGGATGTCGCATTTCTCGTACAGCATGTTCTCTCCTTCGTACGCCTTAGCGCCGGGGAAGCCAACAATGGTGCCGTTGTCGATTCTGTAGTCCTCGAGAGCCTGCGTAAATATATATTATATCATCACCATCAGCCTATAACTACCCACTGAAAGCCATAGGCCCTCCCGCACAGCACAGCTATTTCGAATTTTGGAATCATATGTACGTTTATCCGACGCTCGTTCGGTGAAGGAAAACATCGTGAGGAAACCTGCGCACACCTGTGAATAGATTCAAAGGTTGTGCGTGAAGTCGTTCAACCCGCACTGGGCCCGCGTGGACGACTAAGGCCTTATCACCCTATACGGTTAGGCTAGTGCCCCTCGGTGGGGACGTTTAATGAGCTGATGATAATTCACAATGGGGGATATAGAATTTAAATATATAATAATATAAATATTGAATTCAGTCCATCATAATTGCCTTTAACGTCCCCTTAAGGCATTGTACTTTCCCCCACAGCATGGTAATGCGAAAATAATGAGTAAAGTAATATTACGTACCTACGTACATACATAGTACCTAGTTTACCTAGGTAGGTACCTAATTAGAATTACATGAATAGCTAGCTGTTATGTATGTTTAACCCTTTGAACGCCAGGAATCCAGAATAGAAAATCTATTATTTCAAACGACCGCTATGTGGTCGTTGATAGTTTCTGACGCCTTTCAGTGTCATTAGCGTTCAAAGGGTAAATCTTCTCTAATTGAACTTAAACTGATAGAGATTGTCACTTTCTAATTTTATGAACAATAAATACACATATACATTTAGCCTAGTAATTACACGAGTTTTAGTGTCGATATAAGTAATTGACATTCAATCTGTTCTGATAATAAACAGATAGCTTAAACTTGATGTAACAATTACCTTAGTGACTTGGTACGCGAAATATGATGATATTGTAAGAATACGATAAGGACCAACTATATTATTTTTTATTCCTATAGGTAAGTACTTACATTATGTCCATAGTTTGGGAAAACCAATTTTCTTGTTCTAATTAAATGTGCAGATACCTACTTTGCAAAATGTAAACATATTTGCTGTTGAATTTGTGACTCAACTACTAATAAGTAATTGACTTTACCAACTTGAAAACTGATCGAGGCACAGTAAGTATTAAGAAAGCAATTAATTTAATGGTAATCCCACTAAAAAAATCATGTTCGACTTCATAAGGTTTACGATGTGAAAAAGATATCAGATCTCATGTAGAGCCAAGCTTTTAAATTTAGGTACACGGCCTACCTTTACCGACCTTTACCTTAACAAACTCTACGTGTCAGTTAAAATGTTCGGCTTCCCCGTTTCGCTACCATTCGTGGAGGTGATACCAATATTTGGATTCTGATCCAAAATTAGTAACATAACAGCCAAGCCATACTTACATATTTAATGATATGTCGAATTTCTTGAAATTACATTCGGTAGAGTAAGGCCGTTTAGATTCAGAAGTTTGACTCTAAATGAGATCTGAGATCTTTTTCACAAGGCAAAGCCTATGTGGTCGTCTTGGCAGCATTTTACATGAAGTGTTTTTAACATATCTATTTTTAAATTAATTGCTTTTTAACAAACTGTTTCTTTGAGGAGGTCTTATTTGTCATAAAACACTTTATAAAAAAAACAAATTTACTTGTATTTATTACGTTCCCTAATTGAGTCTAATTACTGCGATGTGCGATTGTTATATTTATATTTTCGTAGTTCCAGCTCTATATAACAGGGTCACAGGGTGAATGACATTGCGCTGGTACTTAATACCCTTAATTATAGATTTGAAGATAGATAGTCATAGTTTTTGGGAAAACACTTTGTATTTCATTTTGTTTACTCGTTAAAGATACTACGAGTGCCTAAACTATGCTCAATGGTTTTTGGATATCAGAAGATTTGTATAGTAGGTATATTTACAGGTACTAACAAATGGTCTACAACTAGTACCTACTTACTAATGGTAACCTACTTTGAACAAGTAAGTAAGTATATAAGTCGTCGTATGGTCATAGTATGAACGTTACCTTAGGGTCGATGCCGTCAGGGTTGTGGATGGCTCCATCGTGCTCGATGACGCCAATGCAGGTAGCCCCAGCGCGCACCAGGTACCTGCAGGTGTGCAGACCCACGTTACCGAAGCCCTGGACGATGAATGTCTTGCCACCCCATCCGGGAGTTGTACCTGAAGACAACAACACCATTTCAAAAATGATAAAGGATAATTTATGTTCCTATTAGGTATGTTTTGAATGCGTTACAAGTAACTACTGTAACAGAATTTAATGACTTGTTGCCGCCACTGTAATATATACATACATACAAATAGATATTTTTATAGGTATAAATACAAATAAATAAACAAAAAGAGAAAGAAGCAAACACATCATTTGGTCAATCGGAAATAATCCCAAACTTTCCTTTTAAATGACGTCCTTGTGAAAGATCAATTGGCAAGTCATTCCAAAGCTGCGTTGCTTGAAGGGTAAACGACTTGGATAAAAAGTTGGAACGTTGTAAAGGGGTATAAATGCGAAACTACCTGAGGAGCGGAGAGCACGATCATGTGTTTTGACAAAAACTGAAATTTATCTTTTAGGTAAGAAGGAGACGAGGGATTATTAACAATATTATAAAGTGCACAAAGAAGTCTTACATTTCTACGCTGACGTATAGGGAGTCATTTAAGTTGCATTCGATGAGAGGAAATGTGATCGTATTTACGGAGACAGAAAATAAATCGAATACAATTATTTAAAAGTCTTTCTAATTTATTCAGCAGAGTTTCCGAAAGGTCAGGATAGCAGATATCAGCATAGTCAATTATGGGTAAAACAAGGGTATTTATAAGAGAAAGCTTAGTTTTCATGGGAAGAAAATATTTGAAACGATATAAACTCCTGAGACAACCGATGACTCTGCTACTTAATTCAGAAACATGAGTTGTCCAACTAAGTGTCGAGTCTAAATGAAGGCCTAAATTTCTAACAGAGCTACTGTACTGCAAAGGATAACCATAAAATCGTATAGGCTCTAAATTCTCCACACTCAGCCTAGACAGATAACCAGAGCTGCCCACAACAATCGCTTGACACTTTGATGGGTTGACAGCTACTCCAAATCCCGCGACTAAAGAGATATACGATCTATATTCGCATTTAATTCCGCGATTACTTCAGTCAACTCGTCCCAACGACCACTCGCGTACAGCTGAAGATCATCAGCATACAGAGGATAATGGTAATTAGTTCCCATAGTTAAATATATTTCCTTAAACTGTGTGTGATTCGAGTGCATGATGTAGATCAAAGAACGAGGCACTGAAGACCTTACAGTTTGCACTTTGGCATTTGAAAGGTTTTGGTTTCAATTTCTTAAATTATAGGGAAGTTCTAGTCTAACAATAAATGTACAGTACAAATGATAACGATGATGATACTGCGGTATAATAAAATTTTATCTACCTAAGTATAATCAGGTGTCTGAATTTATTTAAAGAAGATTAAGCGGTTAGGCATTTGTTATAATTTGATAAGATAGGCATTTGTTATAATTTAAAAAGTAGAGGGGGACTATCACCTATTCCCATCTTTCGATAGGCATCATATTTGGTAAAGATTTTAATGCTACGATGAAGTGGCATCGGTTACTGGATATTACAGTATTTTCATAGGTAGTTTAAAGGCTGATATTATCTTAAGAATACAATATTTATCGATGTATGTATTGAAAATTGATTTATTTAATGAATGACAGAAGCAGTAAGGTTATCAAATATCTTTAAAATTCGTGTAAACTCAAAATAATAATATAATCAAATCGCGTGATTTATAAAAATTCATGTATGACTCTTGGCAATATGTAAACAAGATATCAAAATTATATAACAAAGTTTTATCTTTTGAATGTTGCTTCTAGATTTAAATTCTAGCAACTGATAGGAAATGTATCCTACAAATACATATTTGTTGCTACACCAGCCATAAACATGATTACGTAATAGTCCTATGTAAGTATGTTTTACATACGAGTTATTTTCTTATCAGTTTAACCGTGTCCATTTATAGAATTATAGCAATTTTCACAGGTTTCAATCATACATTCAAATACACTTTATGTCCCTATTCTATATTTTAAACGACACGAACATGGATAGAAATGTTTCTTTGTGTACTTTTGCTACAACTCTCAAATACCTATATTTATTTAACCTACTTGAACAAACTAACGTATTTATGTTATCCATTACGATTCCTACGGTAAATTTAAAAGCAAATTGTTGTCGACAAAACTGAAGAGGCTAGTCACGAGCATTTGGTCTTTATAAATACCAGTGGAGTATATATTTACTACAGATCAAGGGATCGCTTTGTGTCATGTTCATGTTGCATGACAGCATAGGTGCTTTATCGACTTAATTCATACAAGTGTGAAGTGAACCCAAAATGATTTATTTCTAAATGGGCTTAGATTTAATCACACTAAACTCAGGTGACTGACCTATTGAGTTAACGAGAACGTGTCGTAGTGGATGATGAAATATACGAATGCTATTTCGAGCGTAGTCAAACAGCTTCATTGTGTAGTAGGTATACACTGTGGTATTTCTACTTTTTTAACGTAGGTAATAATGAGTTACCAATTATCAGATGATCCACAGTGCAGTTGATGATTTGTGTCGTAAATAAGTTTAGTCGTTGTATTCATATCAGTTATTCTACTGCCTGTTTCGCCTTCAGCAATGAACACAGCTATGCCTAAATCATAATGATATTCCAAGAGAAAAGTGAGATACGCCACGATATTTTCCGTACAGTTACATATAAGAACTTTAAAAAAAAACTTTGACACGCATGTTCTATTTAAAGAACCTTAGTACTCTGAGGAGTTAATGTATTTTAGGTACTAAGTTTAAGTAGGTACCTAGAAGCTTGGGGCATCATAATCAGCTCATTCATCGTCCCCATCGAGGGAAAGAGCCTACCCATTAAGGGTGTATAGGTCTTAGTCTTTTACTTTACGCACAACCTTTGAATTATTTCGCAGGCGTGCGCAGGTTTCCTTACTGTAAGAGCGTCGAATAACGTACATTTAATTTGGAAAATTTAAAAACATATAGGTACGTGGCGGGATTTGAAATTGGTAAAGTTTTTTGCGATTCCCAGGGGTGCTCCCTCAGTCCACACATACATTGAAACTGCGCTCTTCAGTTCGGAAGGCAACAGACAACAGTCCACACCAATCATCCATCAACACTCCACTTGAAACCTAGGTTTATATATTTTATTATAAGTGGTGGACATGATCATTTGCATCATGATTGGGTGTGAAGGACCTTCAACGACGATGTTTTAGTAGATTTAAGCTACATTAAAGCACCTATTCGTTTTTCGCGGCTACTTACCAATCATGCTCATGTAATTGGCTTCATTGATGAAGTTCTCCAATCCGTGGAAGACTCCTCGGCCGGTAGCTGAAACTCTGCCGTGGATACCACCCTGCGGATTAGGAATATATAGGTAAGTACAACTTAAATTTATCTGTCTTCACTTGATTTTCCCTTCCAGATTTGACAGTGGCTGGCATGTGAAGATCGGCAATTTGAGACTTCTGGCATTAAAATATACAATACTTTAAAAATTATATTAAATTCAAAAATCACTGTATTAGGATGTTTATTATGATTTTTCATTGTCCCAGGGTAATGTACCTTTCAAACACAATTAAAATTACATATAAAATTGCACTTGTAACATGGACTATTTAATTTTTAAGACTTATTTTTACTGATTGTTAGACAAAATTACAGTTTTTTATTGGGGTAGGTCCCCTGATTGAAGCAATGGTCACAAAGACTACCTACACTTAGAGTATTTATAGAGATTTTAAGCTAGAATATACGTCATCGTTCAGTAATAAAACTGTTATTAAAATGTTATATCAATTTATGCTTAAATAAATTTAAGCATAAATTGATACCACAAAAAAATAAGACAAATAAGAGGACACAATATATTTCATTATTGAATTGTTTAAAAAAATCGATACCTGGTTGATAGGTTTTCCAGTGACGCAAGCGTGGGCGTTGATGTCTTGGTAGCCGATGGTCTTGGCGTAAGTGTCTGCAATCCAGGACATCTCACGCTCGCCGGTTCCCATGTCGGGGGCAGGCACATCTACACCGGGCCCTGTACACGAAGTATAATACTATAGAAAAATCATCATTACTATATAATATTGTGTGGTAGAGTCAGTACTACGTTTTACTAATACATCTCAAACACACAACAAAAACTAAAAAAAATAGAAATTTCTAGATTTTTTTGATTTCTTCGCTTCAGACACATAATTTCCATACTTCCAAAGACAAAATCCATTTAATTCAATTTAAGCTTACAATACAAAAAGCACTAGTACTATTTAGGAGATTAACTTAAGTAATGGGATAATACATTTGTCTATAAGATATTCAAAATAAAATCAGGAAAAGAAACAGTTATTATTTTAAAACACTATAAAAAATCTATGGGAGTATCAATATGTATTAAAACTTTAATCGCTCTTTTATAAATAATAAACATACATAGGTATGTACTATATCCTGTGATCATAAACTGCAAACTGTATTTTTATTGGATCAGAATACAGGCGACGACCGGGCAAGCATTCCGAGAAGTGATATAGGTAATAGTACCAACAATCTAATCTGGCGTAAGAGATTGCTACACGTAGGTAACTAAGCCTTTTCTAATTTGGAATTTTGATTTGGCAGAGATTGTGTGATGAGAATCGACAAGATGAAACGGTACCTATAAAAAGTCTGAAAATAACGTAAGATTAAGGTCTGTTACTTTTTTGGCAGAAAATAGAACGAAATAAATTACTTATAGCCTACTCATAATCGTATAAATAGCAAAGGGAATAAAATAAAAGGTGAATGTAGTAAATATAAACTTAGATACTTATATACAAATTAAAACAAGGGAATGAAATATGAAATTATGTAGGTTCAGAATATTAAAAGTAGTAGAGAAAACTGCATAATTTAAGGTTCTCTATTTTAATATTACGTTTGTGAACTCAAATTTGAAATTATTCATAGTACCTACCTATGCAAATAGTCTTATTAATAGTCAAATGTGTGTACAGGTTTCAAATTCAGATTCTATGAATTTATATATCCCAAGGTAAAATTTTAGATAAACAAACAAGACGATAAGAAGCAATGTTCATTGTTTTTATGAAAATTCTTTCAGTTTTAATGTTTGTTTATTATACTTCACATATCATAATCATTATTACTCGCTAAAATTTTTTGGTATATCAGATATCATAACGTGACTTATGTATTTGTAGAACTAATATTTCTTATTAAGCTCAGTTGCTAAGTTACATACCTAAATGTAAAGGTATATACCTACTGATAAAAGTTTCCTATCTACACATAAATAAGCATCATATTTTCAAAATTGTTTGTTAGTTGTTATAAATAAAGTAATAAAAAACTAACATTATGAGAAAATATTGTTCAAAATAATTGTCTTGATTAAATTGCGCATTAAATCAAAAGACAACAGCAAATAAAAAAAAGGAATGGAGGCCTTGCATAATATTTTAAAGACATGAGAATAAAGAAGTTGTGATCCTGATGTGATGCTATATTATTTGTTGCCTTAAACTACCTTGTTATGCAATTATCAATAGAACTGTATTCAACATCCATTGAATGCCAAATTACTTCTGGAAACCAGAACACATTACTCGCATACTAATCAGTAACGTGACTGTGACATACCTAAATAACAATAGATACAACTTATCAATACTCGAATAATCTGTTGACTTAAAAGGATTTTATCAGTAAGTATACGAAACTACTACTATATTAGATTCCCCTTGGCAATACGTAAGGCTATAATAACTTTAGACAACATCTTTCAACGCAAGATTAGAGCATTTTGGAAGGTCGGTATAAGATAGAAGGATCGAGGTAGACCACAGACATCGTTGTATTGGGTTGTCTATGAGGTAGACATTGTGCTTACATGTGACGTAAAGTCTTTAAATCTTAGGAATACTGTATTCAACAATTGAATATCTTATCCTTTATCCCGGAATACAATTATAATCGCTTAACAGCGACGAATCGTGATACAATGAAATATCTGTTGTCAGTCATTTCCTAGAGATGCCGTAACAGACAAAATTAAGATAGTGATCTTTAATGGCGGGAGAAATATGTGAGATTGACGTACCTCGCAATCGAGAGGTCGATTGCATACATACAGTCTCCTACAGGTAGAAACTCATGTTCTGAACTTATCATAAACGTGTACGATTTAGTTATTACAATAGGAGGTAATGATTAGGTGCCCTCCTAAAAATCGCTATAATAATACGTTATCAATAATTCAACATTAAAGTTTTTATCTAAACGAAATGAAGCAACCAATTTATTGAGATATTTAAGGGTACTGGAGTAGGGTACAAAATTGCATGACGCTTCGTGCAATTTTCTCAGGCACGGTTATCGACCAGCAATTACTGTGACAGTCATTGACCGAATGGCACGAAGGCCAACAGGCTTGAATTTAGTTAACTCGGAAGTTGATGGCCGAGCGGATTTTGAACTTTAATATTTCCAGGTTATAACTAGCCTCGGAGAGCATGTCAAGCCTTCGGTCCCAGCTTCCAATATCGCAGATGTTACTTAAAAATGACGACTGATGCCGTAAGTCGGTTTAGAAAATCTGATATCAGGGTCAGTCTGATAGTAAATTAATCTGTATACCCTACTCGATAAGAAGATTGAGAGGAAAATAATTAATATCAATACTCTATTATGTAAATGCAAAGTGTGTTAATGTATCTATGCTAATGTATCAAACTAAAATACGCTTTAGTTACTCTTTTCTTTACTGACATTGCACACAATAGTTGGTTTATGAATGTATAATCAGTAACAATTACCACGAATTAATTCGAATGAGGATGTTCATACAGCTAAACGAGGCTCTGTAGGCAAGCAGTACAAATTTAACGACATTTAGCAACCACGTGGCTACGTTGAATACATTTGAGCAAATAATAGTGACATCATTAACGACGGATTGTAATGTAACAATAGGGATTTATGGATATCTTAAATTTCTTTATTTTTAAGATCATTATCAATATCGGCGTTAAATAGGACAGCGGTAATCTCCGAATACATATTCCCATTATTTGATATCTGCGTTTATCAGTACTCAGCAACTTTAATCAAACAACAGTACGTGTTATTTACCGCCCACACTAGAATTGGTTGCTTTTAGACTGAGAGCCATCTGCGCTCACCAATTGTCCGGAGAAGCTGTGAAGGCCACCTGCGGCCAACAGCGATAAATTATTCAAAAAATATGATTGGAGTTATACAACCCCCCTTGAACTTTCACTCAAGTCCCATTCACTTGTGGCTTTAGTTCATCAGATTTCAAAACATACCCTTTAGACTGATAGTTAAGATTTCTTTAATCTTACGCGCTAATTTAAGATTGTTACATTCAGAGAAATCGACTTACCAATGAATCCCTTTTTGCGAGCTCCAGGGTGAATCTGCGGGTGATCTTTTCTAGTTCATGTTCGGAGTATTCCTTGGGGTTGATCTTGATGCCGGCCTTAGCACCGCCAAAAGGTACATCGACACACGCGCACTTGAAGGTCATAAGAGCCGAAAGTGCTTTGACTTCATCCCTGGACACGTCCGTTGAGAATCGAATACCTGGAGGAAAAGAAATAATTTGTTAGATTTCAGAGAATTTCTATTTATAAGAAAATTCAAACGTTTTGTATATATGTTTTATACGAGTATATTATATACATAATTCCGTCTTTATAAGATATTTATCACCTGTAAAGGGTGTATAGTTCTAGCCGGTCACGCGAGCCCCGGTTTGTTCGACTTTACGGACAACTTTGAATCTCTTCGTAGGCGTGCGCATGTTTCCTCACTATGTTTTCCCTTCACCGTAAGAGCTTCGGGTAAACGTACATATACTTTCGAAATCTCTATAAGACATTGGCACGTGGAAAACCAGCATCCTCTAGATCGGAAACAGTCTACCTACACCAATGGCAATTAGCCACCTATGCTCCTATAACCACTAACAATCTTGTTCAATGCTAAATAAATACATCCCTGGAATATAAATACTACCTACCGAAATATAAGGAGACATAATTTTGGACTTAAGGCAAGATTGTAAAAGCAAAGTTGATGGGAAATTTAATTAATTCACTGTTGTAAGAAACGATGATATAAGTATTTTCAGCTGTAAGCAACATAATTTATTCAAATATTACCTAAATTTTGTGAAAAACTTAGTATAAAAAGAAGCGTAGGTATTATATTATGTGTCTACATAACCAGATCTTCAACAGGTGGCCCTCGTCAGCAATATAAAAACGACGTATCTGCATTGAAAGAAATTGAGTAACTTATCTATTTCAACGAATAGAAATGTTGAGCTTTCTGTTTTCTATGTGCTCAGATACAATCTAGCTAGAACTCACTATAATTTCAGATTTATATGCAAGTGCAAATATTTATACTTGACCATAAACTTAACTTTATTTCCAGTACTGAATATCATAACTTTGTTAAATACTTTACTAAGAGCTAATAGGAAATACTACTGATACACATAGACACATACATACCTACGTCACTTCGTAAGTAAATGAAGGAACGTGACAAAGATAACGTTTTGGTAAGGTGTTTTTTGTCGTACTTGCTTACTATCGTGTTTATCGCATTTTCATTTTCGAAAATATGTGAAAATACGTTTTTTGTTACGTAATTTCGACGTCATAGCCACGCCTCCGTTGCCAGCTCTAGTGCGAACTTTTATCTTGTTTGTTGAAACTAATCACACATCGCCAAAGAGGTTGGTACTAAATAGATTAGCGTTATATTTTTGGCAGCATTACAAAACTGTTACCAAGTTGCAGAAAATGGGTGTGTCATGATGATGTACTTACGAGTGGATTGAGATGTGAAATTAGCATGCCTAGAAACGAAGTAGGTATCTAAGTCTTACTACATTCCCAATAGCAACAGTAGTTATATATACTTATGAAAATGCACTTAAACTAAGATAATAAAGGAGAATAATTGTAATTTAAAATAAAAGAAAGTTTTTCAATCCCAACGAGTGGGGTATCGTTGAACAAGTCTTTCAAAAATTGTATGTAAAAAGAAAAACGTTTTAGATACAACGCACCGAAACGAAAAATATTGATCTTGAAAGTGATAATTTTTACAAAATAGAAAACACCGTGCTCTGAAATAATAATAAGAATAAAAATCAGACTGCTAAAAACCCCACTGAAAAGAAAAAACAAGCTCTACCATATAGTGTACACATTAAATACCTTCTTTTTATGGTATTCCAGGTGGAAGACAACAAATCATAAATATCTTTTCGAAACTTAAGTACATATATCAATGTATCTAAATAGTAAACTAGTATATTATGTAATAATTGAAATAAATTTGTTTGTCTCCCGTCTGCACTACATGAAAAGTATAAAATGTTTGCACTATATGGTAGAGCTTATTTTTTCCTTTTCAGTGGGGTTTTTTGTAGACTGGACTTTCTTATTTTTGAATTAATATTTTATATGTCGATTTCTTTGTTCCCTTCTACAGCCTAAACGGATTGACAGATTTTAACTATAAGGTGTCGTTTGTCTTGATAGCGTGAGTGTCACTGGGTACATTAAAAGTATGAAAATTCAAAATGGTAGATTCTAAAGGACATTTTGTAATTTTGGGGTCGAGTGGGGTATCGTTGAATAGAACTTTCAAAAAAGTATGAGTGTGTGAAAACAGTTTTCAATGCAACTCTTCTTTTACGAAATAATGAGCTTAAAATGGANAGTAAATGAAGGAACGTGACAAAGATAAGCGTTTGGTGGTTTTTGTACTGTACTACTATCGTGTTTATCGCATTTCAGAGATTAGAATCTTTGGAGATTTGTTTTGCAAACCATAGATACAATTATCGAACAATATGTGGAGTGAGGTAGATTTCGACGTCCATAGCCACGCCTCCGTTCCAGCTCTAGTGCGAAACTTTTATTCTGTTGTGTTGAAACTAATCACACATCGCCAAAGAGGTTGGTACTAAATAGATTAGCGTTATATTTTTGGCAGCATTACAATACTGTTACCAAGTTGCAGGAAATGGGTGTGTCATGATGATGAGCTGTGAAATTAGCATGCCTAGAAACGAAGTAGGTATCTAAGTCTTACTACATTCCCAACAGTAACAGTAATTATATACTAATGAACATGCACTTAAACTAAGATAATAAAGGAGAATAATTTAATTTAAAATAAAATAAAGTTTTTCAATCCCAACGAGTGGGGTATCGTTGAACAAGTCTTTCAAAAATTGTATGTAAAAAGAAAAACGTTTTAGATACAACGCACCGAAACGAAAATATTGATCTTGAAAGTGATAATTTTTACAAAATAGAAACACCGTGCTCTGAGCTTTCTGATATGTATTAGTTAACTAAAACGTCTGAAATAAAATATATAAGAATAAAAATCAGACTGCTAAAACCCACTGAAAAGAAAAAACAAGCTCTACCATATAGTGTACACATTAAATACCTTCTTTTTATGGTATTCCAGGTGGAAGACAACAAATCATAAATATCTTTTCGAACTTAAGTACATATATCAATGTATCTAAATAGTAAACTAGTATACGTGTAATAATTGAAATAAATTTGTTTGTCTCCCGTCTGCACTACATGAAAAGTATAAAATGTTTGCACTATATGGTAGAGCTTATTTTTTCCTTTTCAGTGGGGTTTTTTGTAGACTGGACTTTCTTATTTTTGAATTAATATTTTATATGTAGATTTCTTTGTTCCCTTCTACAGCCTAAACGGATTGACAGATTTTAACTATAAGGTGTCGTTTGTCTTGATAGCGTGAGTGTCACTGGTACATTAAAAGTATGAAAATTCAAAATGTTAGATTCTAAAGGACATTTTGTAATTTTGGGGTCGAGTGGGGTATCGTTGAATAGAACTTTCAAAAAAGTATGAGTGTGTGAAAACAGTTTTCAATGCAACTCTTCTTTTACGAAATAATGAGCTTAAAATGGATAACTTTTAGAAAATTCACCCGACGAAAACAAGCTCTACCACATAGTGCAAACTTTATATACTTTTCATGGTAGGTACTGCAAGAAGGAGACAAAGCTTCAATACCTTTTTAAGGCTTATAACTAGGTATATATATGTACCTTATTTAGGTAAGCTAGTAGTGAAATTATTGAAATAAGTATCTTTGACTTTAGTTTGTCACCCGCCTGCAATACCATGAAAAGTAAATAGTATTTGCATTATATGGTAGAACTTGTTTTTACAGTTCTTTGCAGTCAGGTTTTTTGTTCATTTTTAAATATTTTATTACCTTTAATAACAAAAAATGAAAAAAAGGCGGCAACCCCTTTTGCGACGTGGTTAGACTTCTTATGAAGCGGTCTTTAAAATGTTACCCATCTTCATTGCAAATTCTGAGAAATCACGAGATTTCCGAAATCCGGGCAATCCTAAGAAAAGTCGAAAAAGCCTAAGATCTCAGGTCAAATCCTGAGATATGGTAACCGTTAGTAGGACTTAGTTAAGAGTCACGCCTGTCCATGATAGACCCATTTTGAATAAAATCTAAAGTTGTAGATAGTAATATTACATTTGTGGTCAAGTCGGTCAACACAGCCTTGTGCTTGTGCCCGTCATCCGAGACGAAATTTCCTGTATCCAGTAATTTTACAGGTTACCTACCCATTTGGTATTTTAAATTTATCATCATAGGTGTTTATAATAAGTATCAGCCATACAATCCCGTCCTTGTTCGCACGTCTACCGATTCTTAAGGGGAAGTGTCTTTGCTAAATCCCAAACAGGATATTTTAATAAAATATTGTGATACGCACGCCACGTACTTCATTTAATAATGAAGAAACTTAGCAACATTGATATTAAATTTACAAAAATAGGAGGACTATCATTCTTTAAGCTGATGATCACATTGACATTTGCACATGCCTTATAGTCATGATCACAAAAATGTGTAACCTTGAAAGTACTACGTTAGCGACAGGCTGCTGGAAACGCCGGTATAAACTTGTTTTTAACGAATGAATTGGATTTAAAGGCTGCCCGATATTTGAACACCTGTTATAATACTCTATTGACGAAGAAAATCTCTAAATTTCAGGACTTAGGCGTAGACCGTTATCATTACAGGGAATTTATATAGGTATTTTATTAATAGGCTAACTTTGATCACAAAACTTTGAAATATCTTCAAAATGATGTTCTTTTAGCAAATGTGTATTCATGTTCTTGAATTAGAAATTAGGACCAATATGACCCAATAGAGATTTATAGGATTTTCACAGTTGTTTTTAGATTTCGATTAGTGTAGGATGGGTAGGTATAGGTATTACCTTAAAGTGAAATTATAAATTTATAATGTGTCTTGAAATTGATTTTGTCAAAACTTCAATAGGTATTTACATAGTTATATAGTTTATATAGTTAGTTCCTAACCTAGTAGCGCCGACGCGTAGGTACCTATTTATTCAAAATAACGTACCTACCGCATATTGTTGTTCTAACAATGGTCCTAAATGATAAACACTTTTGACACAGCTGCCATAAAATAATTTTATAGCGTAGTTATCCTTTGAATTCAAAGCTAAGGGGCTCACATTAGAATACCTACTTCTTAAAACAGAGTTTCATATTTCGCGACGAGCGTTATAAGTATACGATATCGGATATTATTATTCAATAGGAATAACGAAAAAGTTTGAGAACGATTTAATGTAATCCCAAAAAGTACCACCTCTATACGTAACAATACGGTCGGTAACATCACGTGTCTCGCGGGCTAAAAATAAAATATTCCATTAACAATTTTCTTTATGCTTTGCAGTAACCGTTATTAATCATTTGTGTAAAGTAATAATATATATATTTCGTTTTAAATAAATACATACCTCCTTTTGTAGGTGTCTATGTGAGGAATGCTGTGCTCTGTAGCCAAGGATCATTTCATAATCTCCAGAATCGCGCCGCAATGGGAACTGAATTTCGATGATATGGTCACACGGCTGCATCAGCTTTAGGATACCGGCTACCTTCTTTTTCTTCTCTTCAATTGAAGTCCTTCCTTTAATATCTTCCACAAGTTTGTCCTCGATTACTGGCATGCTCTGTGGAAGAAGTATTCCACCATGTCGAAAAATCTTGGATTTGCACTTGTTGGAATATCCTTAAGCCTTTCTGGAATTTATGGCTGGCATAAGTGCGGCAGCACACGTTCACAGCAGCAGGCGTAATTTTGAGCATAGTATTGACTGCTTCATTTTGGATTGTGTTTTTGAGCACCACTGCCTTTGCGATATTCTTTAGGTGCAACATCTTGTTGCTTATTTAAGTACTTCGGTCGGGTTTGGTATCGGGTCGCCCTACACTAAAGTGGAATACACAAAATAGTGTCGTGTAATATAATAGACTGCAGTGACGACCCGCCCCGACGGACTCCGACTCACTGAATGGAGGAGCAGATGGCAAAACGTAAAAAGGCCGCAGGCCGCGGTGCGGACTTCCTATCTCATTCCACGCCGGAACGGGCGACAGGGACAGTCAATCGATGTGAAGTTGTAAACCAAGTCTGGTAGAAAAAAACCTATTGCAGTGTTTTTAATTTTGAGTTCTTAGTGAGGAACAAAACAAATTAAAGTGTTCGAGTTCTTAAAATATACTATTATGTATTATTTTGGTTTTTTTTTCAGACTTTTGTACCTAGATCTGATGCATAAAAGAATTATTAGTGTACTCGTGTAGTATGAACGAAGTGGCGCTTAAACTGAGATATCACTGAAAAATAATGATAGAATCAGACGTTCAACGCGTTGTTTCAAAAATGTTGGCAATCGTGGCTTCGTGTTAGCAAAATCATGCTCATGGTGCGCAGTACGCACCCCTTTCTTGTAGCCAAATTTGCTACCAATTTGTAAACTTGCTAGTATTATAATGTTGTCAGATGTCAGCTGCGTTAGTGCTGTCTAGAATGTCGCGCTTGCGTGTTGTAGCTATCTAAATCAAGCTCAATATTAATTCTGTTTATCTAATATTATATACGGTCATGTATTGCAATTCATGCTTCAAGTATAAGGCGTTTGTAACTGAGATTTTGTGCTAGTAGAAGAACATAATACAAGGTACGTTTTGTTTAGGTACAATATTTATATGGCGTCACGTTTGATATAGAACTTCACACCTCTAATAATAAGTATATTTTTTAGATGGCTAGCATCGAGGATTCCACTGGAATCGATATTTGCCGGATGAAATATTTATATACATTTTGAAGATTTTACCTGTGGATTCAATCGTAATTGTGAGCGTGTATGTCGTCGATGGAGAAAATTGGCGCGAGATGCGAGTGTATGGAGACCAATACATCTTGTTTACTCTGGGAAACCAGGCCAAAGTGAAGTAAGCAAAAGAAATTTGCAAATAATAAGAACACATGGCGAATTGATATTTAATTTGAAGTTACAGTACGTTTATGGTTATCCATACGTAAAAGCTATTATAGAATATTGTGAGAATCTCATTACATTGGAATTGGTAATGTGCCGAATTTGTTTAGAATTTGACGATGATATTAAAAGGTGGCCTCATTTGAAGAAACTTAATCTGAAAGAACTGTCTTCTACTTATATCAGATACCAAAGATGATTTAACTATTCAGTACGATCAATTCGAAGAATTGAGCCACATAGAATTGTCTGACTTTGGTCTATCCCCTGACAACTGTTACTCTTTGTTAAAGTGTAAATATCTTACTCATATCCTAATAGAGAAAATTAGAGATCTCGACACAGAATTTGTTACCAAACTCATTGCAGCAAAACAGCATATGCTTGTAACATTGCACATTTATGGTGGGGATTCTATTAATGATAAAAGTTTACTCTTGCTATCACAGTGTCCGTGTTTGAAAGATTTGGCTATTGTTAGATGTGAGAATCTTACAGATTGTGGACTGGTGCATTTGGCAAATTTAAAGAATTTAAAACATTTGCAAATATGGAATAACGTACATTTTACCGAAGCTAACTTATTGCAAACACTTTCAAATAACAACCTGCTAAAATTACAAAGTTTAAGCCTGTCCCGAATAGACAACATTTCGCCAGTCATTGTGGACGTTATTTCCGAATATTACAAGAATCTCAAATTTTTGGCACTTTATCAATGTCCTCGTATCATCAATTCAGATTATGAGAAACAACTGAAATCCAAGTTTCGAAATATTGATGTAGTATTATATTAACAATAAGCCATCTGTGATACTTTTACCCATAATACAAATGACAAGAGGAATTGTTACACGATTGACAAAGGCTCGTACATACAATTCTACTTGAAATGAGTATATATAATTTGAAACTGTTAAGACCAAGTTTTAACTCAGTAAAGGCCCGGTCGCACTGCATTGTGCGTCAATAGTTATTATTATTCAATTGAATAAATGTTTTAAGTATACAGTGCTACATAAATAGGTACATCAATTTTATTCCGTGAGAGAAGAAAAACAAGAGGTATAAAAGTTAAAAAAATTATTTGTAGGTTTCAACTAGAGATGCACCGAATATTTATTTAGTATACGGTATTCAGCATCTTTTCCACTATTTGTAGTAGGCAGGATAATTCGAATAATTTTGTTGCCAAATATATTCGGTTTAAGCATTCCTATTTCTTGACTCATGTAGTTAAGGTGTATAACAACAAGAAAGACGGTTATCTTTTACGCCCACTCATATTGCAAACACAATGAAGTTAATATAATCAATACATATTTTTATAATTTTGTAATGATAAGCACATTTGTTTTATATTTGTGTGCATGAACATCTGTTTGTATTGGTTTGGGTGTTTCTATTTAGTAACCATATTACAGGCTAAATGCTTAGTTTGGTAATAGATGGCGTTGTGTAAATGTCAGTGGATATTATCATTATAATTATTTGTAACGCAATCGTGCGATATTTTGAAAAAGTGACAGCGCGGTGTGTTTGCGGGTAAAGGGTGGAAATGTACCGCTCGTGGTCATCTACCCAACAGCGAGTAGAAGCGAAATTAGAACTTGTTCACGCAATAAAACAATGTATTAGTCAACGGAATAATTCGGCGGAATATCCGGTTCGGTAATGGTTAAACTGAATAATATTCAGATAGTCGGTAAAATCACTATTCGGCGCATATCTAGTTTCAACCTTCTACTTAATTCTAATATTACCTTTGGTAATAAAATTTTTTAACAAATTAAAATTAAACAACTATAAAAAAGAAAAGTTAATGGCGTTAGCTCTCAAGCAGTCGATGAACAAATCTTAGATTATTTTAAATGTTGATTGATTGTTATGTTAGTTAAATATCTAGTAAATGTTTAATAATAAGTTTGTAACGTTTTTGGAGATGCTACCAAAGTTATTAATATTAAGCATTCAAAAATGTGATCTATAGAAGGTATAATAAATGCAACAAAGTGCTAGGCAGAGAGCCATCTGCGATCTCCATTGAAATTATATACCTAAATCAAATTTTCCATCTTTAATGACCTTGCACTGCCCGTATATAGGCAGGATGGTTGGTCACCGCAGTATGAACCACAAACGATGGCGCTGCTGCTCACCATCCGATATATAATCTCTTTGTCGGCTCTTACGACATCCTCGGAAGGAGTGGGGATGGGGACATATGTATTTTAATCTGCCGTAGTGCCCAGCTCACAAGGCGAAAATGAATAAAAATAATTTATATACCTTTTATATTTACATAAAAATATGTTACATGTAGACTAGTACTTCAACTGCTGTTCTACTTTCAAACTAGGTAACGTATTTTATTTTTTTACCTGTTTTATGTTTATTATTTTTATACGTAAGTAAATAATAGCATAAGTAAAACGAGTGCTATATGAATTTGGTTAAATATAGTTTTCCAGGTGATAATTGTTTGGAAATAATTTTAATTAATTTAAGTTTGTCAGGTCATATTGTATATTTAAATAGTTTATAAGTACATAGCTGTAAAAAAATCTAGTCAAGTATCTTCAGGTTTTGAAAGTCTACAGTCAAATAAAAATCACGGTACATAATGTAAAAATATGAGACAAGGGAAGAGGCATCACCAAGGATGGCTATTAATTTGAGAAGAAATAAAAGTGATTGTTTAAAGCTAATGTATTTGACTATAAGAACATTGGAAAATGCAATAGAATTTAAAAATAATAATGGTTACAATTACATTTAATATCCAATTTTGGTGTTGTACCTATTAACGTCATTTTTAGTAGTTTTTTGTACTGGTAACATATGTACTTAATTACCAGATACATTTAAGGAAATATAAGACTTACATATATTATACAAATCCGGCGTATTCAAATAAAACTTTTTTTTCAGATGTCTGGTTTTATTGTAAATAAACTTCCACAGGTACCAATAATTTTAAATTAAATATGATTATGACTTCAGCCATCAATAATCGAACTGAATAGTAACTAAGAGCAAATCAATACTCAACATTTATGAAATGTGAATATATAAATACATATTTAATGGCAATGTAAATGGTGCATGATTGTGAAATAAGTTCGTATTAGACACAACACTCAAATAATTTGCATTTAAAATAAAGGAACGATTTTATACATAAACACGGATATTATATATAGTATGGTATAAGTTACTGCTTATGGAGCTTCGTTTAGAAGTCTTCTACTTTTTTCTACCTTAAACATGTGGATTAAACTATGTTGTTGATGATAGATGCAATCACATTCCTTTATTGTTTACATTTTGTAGATAACATGCTATAATATTTAATATATTCTTCATAAAGACTTAAAACACATTTAAGCCATTCAGAATAGACACCTAAAAAAGTTTAAGATGTTATTTTACATTAGGTAATGTTTATTCATTGTCCTATAGTAAAATATTAACTGCTCAAAACCGATGTTTACATAGCACAATTTATAAAAATACATAAATCACTACACACAAATGTTTTAATCAAACATAACTATCACAGCATCCCGATTCTTGCGCCATATTTCTTACTCCAACTGACTATTGATACATTACTAACACTTACTTTCATGGAATTAAAAAACATCCTACGTAATATTACACAATTATGTACAAACTTTACGCTTAGGGATCGATTCATAGTAACAAACAGTTTGAAATTAACACTTTAAAATTGTTGATACTTTAAAATTTTATTTCGTTCTACTATAGAATTGCTATTTGAAATCTCTGTAGTTTATTTTGTTTTAAAACAGAAACAAACGATCCGCAATTATAACATATAGACAGTGCTATAAAACCGTAGCTATAATTAACAAAGTGCACATGATTATTTACTATGTATTCTTTTCTATATATAGTTTTAATTCTCGATATACACGTGGTCATTACACATGGATTTATTATTTATACAAGTAGTAGACAGGTTATATATACTGTTATGTTGACAATTTGGCAACTAAACTAGGTCAGAAAAATAATTAAATGACTGAATTCTTGATAATGCACATGTTTGATTATATTTAAAACATTTGGCAAGTACGCATTTTGAATGCAATACCACAAATAAGTAGGGAACTACGCAGTCACGAAATTAAAACGTAATTTACACACGCAGTACAATTTGCAATAAATTAAAACTTGCAATATGCTATGCGCTTGTACCTGATGATTTCGTTAGTACGTTAAAACTTGAGATCAGTAAAGCGTATTCAATATTCGACTCTGTGTAACCAAGTTTGTTTAAATTAACATACAGAGTATGCCTATTAACCATAATAAGTATGAAATATTTATTTGTAGAAGACAAAATAGATGTTATAAACGATTCAACATAACCACATAAAAAGTAAAATAATAAATTATCACGAAATACACTACCTAGTTGGTACAGTAAATCTAATTTTCGGTAAATATTGACATTGTTCTAATGAAGATTCCACATCACATGTAACTGAATAACTTCGAAAAAAGAAACGAATTCAGATGCTACCTAATATCTACATTTTATTAAACTAGGCTCAATAACATAGGCCAACAAAAAGGAGAATCCGACGTTAAAATAAACAACACGGAGAAGTCTGCCAAGTTTATCTCATAGTTTTAGATAAAAAATTAACTAACTAGATACACAATCTCACTCCAAAATTCTGCCCATCGCGTCGGTTGGGTAGAATTTTCATTCATAATCACGTCACTCGCTACATGTCATGACATAGTAGTGTGCTCGTGCTTTTGTACCCTTTCAATGACGTGTTTAGGTCAAAATTTTAATGAATAATTTAGTGTTATAAATATAAACTTTACGTATGCGTAGTGCAGCCCGGCCATTTTTTGATTGACGTTTCTTCGTGTTTGTGCATCTAGTAAGTTTATCTAAGCTAATAAAAGTTAATATCGAAACATTTAAATTTTAAAAATGATTGCGATCTTGTCAGTTTGAAAACTTTTGTGATGTTGTATCGTAAAAAGTTGCGGTATCATTTTTGTAGAGGGCGCATGAGTCTTACTTTTTTATACAGATGTCATTATGACAGGTGTAATGGGCACTCGTGCGGTTCGCATAACAAATGGTTGTTTTGTGACCCCTGAGAACCAAAATGACTATTTTTTTTTTAAAGATTGGTTTATATTTGGCCTCAGTCCCGCCTTTTAATATAAGATAACTAAGGACATGAGGAGGAATGATTTAGCACATATCGTAAATATCGTGCGATCAGAACGTAGGTCAAGCGTTATTATGTGTGTGTGGGAATATAAAACAATAGAAACACGATGGAATGTATCCTATCTGACCCAGTATGCTTACCGGGTCAAATGAATAAATAAATATTAAGGGAGATATTCTAATAGTTATTAAAATTTTCTTTTCGATGAGATAAATTAACTAAAGTGTTTTAATTTCTCTATAACCGTACCGGGGACGATAGGAATTGATTAGTATCATTTGGCCCAGTAAGCATCACCGGGCCAGATGGGGTACACCCATTCGATGCATATCTTGTGCAACCATAGCAGCAGTATATAATCTAATAATATGTAAATACTATTAAAGTTCACTTTAAAGCACTGGACACTTAAGTTTCTTTAAGTAGTAGTATTTTAACTCCAAGGTAGACAATTAAAGAATTACTTGAGAACAATCGTGCTGCTTTCGGCGATAAACAATTTAAGAACTGAAGTAGGATTTCAAAGTTGTTGTATTGAAACTTCTCCATTGGTGCCCTAACCCAATTTAAAATATATTACCTCATATAAAAATCAACGTTAAAATGTTTAAATCGTCAAAGAAAACATTACAAGTCACACAATATTTTAATGAAGCTGTACATAACTTCAGCCATTTTATAAAGACTTTTTCAAACAGACGTATTAAATGTTGATCTTACAAATCCATTCGTTTATTCCATTAACGCTGACTGTGCAACATTGAAATAATCAGTCGATATTCTCCTTTTGGTTGTACCTAATCATGTAAAAAGACAAGGTATAATAAAATTTATCATCGTTTCCGTCCTCGCATGAACTGTAGGGCCTTTTGCATGAGCGGTGCTTTCTTGGGCTTAAAGGAGGATCCGACTGACGTGACGGGGCTAGGCCTCGCGGACCCGCGTAGGATGTTGGGCCCCGCTGCCAAAGCCGCCACCCTAGCAGCCGGACTACCGGCTGCACTATGGGCTGTGCCGTGCTGAGCCTGTGAACATTTGAAATAAGGCTTGAACTCACCTTGTTTTAGACCTTGTGTAGGTAGGTACAGTTCGCGACAAGTTGAGCTGGCTATTTTTTAGTTTTGTGACATCACTTACTAGGTAGGTTGTTTATATGGACATATTTTTCCATACAAAAAAGGGGATAAATTTATAACCGTACAGTATAAAATGTTGATACTTACTTGTTTCCTAGCAATGTTTCTTGGAGGTTTCACCACTGTGTCAACATATGCCATTTTGGTTTGTTTAATGGGTGCTTTCTTCGCCTCTTGCGTCATCCTAATGTTTGCTGTAAGCGACTTCAATCTATGCTCTTGTTCTTCTTGACATCTCTGTAAAAACATATGTTATTTTTATGTTAATAAAAACGTTCATATACTTGAGTGCTTTCTAATATTCCCTCGTTATCTTTCTATTAAAATATCCACAAATAGATTTAACACCTGACGCAAAAATAATGGGGTGTTCAGATATTATTGAAAACTTGTGTGTGTGTATAGATGTTTTTCTCAAGCATTTGCTCAGATATCAATGAAGCTACTTTTGTTGTTAATGGCTGCTTGACCTGTATAGAACTTATTGACATTTTAAACTGTTCAGATGTATTTGGTCACCTTGTCTGTTAATATATATATGATGGCGACTGTACTTTATTATTAGCACGTGCCGGGGGTATTTTCTATCGGAACTTCTAATAAATCACCGCCTTGGTCAGCATAAGCTTAGCTGCTTCCAATTGATAGAATAAATAATAACGCCAATTACGATTTCATTAAAATGTTTATTGGTTTAAAATGTGATATGCCACATGATTTTATATACCAAATTGGTCGCGCCACGTACAAAAAGTAAAGACGCCTGCATTGTTCCCACCCATCTCAAAGGATTAAACTATCTGAACGAGACAAACAACGATCGAGCGTCTGCGCGGTAAACCTGGGTACTGCGCTAGTGAAATTACCGGGTATAAGAGACCTAACACCTGTTGTCCCGGGTGACGGGTGCGGCATTGATAGAGGATAATAACTGTCTATCAGTTGTTGGTCTGGACGCTCACCTGATGGTATCACTTACCATCAGGTGAGCGACCAGACCGTCCTGTACACTTATTACATAAAAAAATATCTCGCACAGTCCAACACATTGCTTAGTAGAATCACACGAAAGTATCTACTGTTATGCAAATATGTTAGCTGAACCCTATCTTTTTTATTAAATAAGTTAGCAATCAAGCAACGTGGTGGTGACCACTGTCAACGTTATGTTACTGTTAAGATGGTGGGTCTCTGCATCCAGTAATTTTACTGTCTTACCCTTCAACCTGGTACACAACTAAGCTAAATGCATAAACGTCGCGGGACAAACTTGTGAGATTGAGACCCTGCAGACCGTAACGGTCTTCCTCGAGCAAGTAAGTTATAATTGCCACAGGTGGTAGAAATGTATCATCATCAGGCTATAACAATATATGTAGGACATGGGCTTCCCTGCATAGCATAGCTTTGGGAGATTGGGCTTCAACCCGCGCTGGCCCAATGCGATACGATTGGTGGTCGCAAACGACTACCTTCTTATATTCTAGCCAGATTGAAATACGCTGCAACATAATATGGGGAGCAATATTTCGGATAAATGGGTCGGTTTTATCGGAGTGATACTACGACCTCAGAAACCAGGTGAATTGCCTACTTGTTTGCCAACCCATGAAATAAACATTTTTACGAACTTTATATACATACAATGTACATCTCCCTCCAGGACTCCATTTCGTGACGCTGTTTGTTCCTGAAATTCTTCCTCGCAGAACTTCTGCACAGATGGTCGTGTCCTCCATTAAGTAGGGTTGTATGCTCCAAGACAAACAGTTGCTGCGGAGTCGCCCTGTCCCCACGGCTTCAAGATATCGTATGGCACGCCGCCCGTGTATTCTAGTGCTATATGAAACGTAAAATTATTCTAGCGCGAATGTATTTTAATGCTATTGAAATGTATATAATAATTAGAGTCATTCACAAAGCGCCATCTACTCAATTCAAGTAGGACTTATATATATTTTTTGTAAATACATATATAAATATTAAACATCATTACACACAATTCAGACCAATACAAACAGAGTTGATCTTTTTTAAAATGACTACTGCTGTTGGCCGCAGATGTACTTTACAGATTCACCGGGCAAGAGGCCCGAGCACATGGCTCTTAGTCTTAAAACAGACTGGTTCATGCAACAAATGTTTGAACTGCCGTGAATTGAACCCAGAATCCTTCGTGTAATAGTATTGAATTTCGAAAAATTACACTGCATAGGTCTTCAAATATAAAGAATAATTATAATAATGCTTGATAGTAGCTTTTTTTAGAATACCTAACTTAATGTAATTGAAAAGACTAGATATGAAACTTACTTAACGTCTTTCTTATATATTTTTTGCAAGTTTTACACATTGCGAGTTTTAAGTCGACATTTTTGTTTATAATTAAATAAAATGCTGAGCTGTGGCCATTTTGTATCGCTGCGACACACATGGCGCATATATTTGAATGTGTTTTTTTTATATATAATGTATTGTGTAATATTTGTTTTTCATAATGTATTGTGTAATATTAGTTTTCTTGATTTTATTTATATTAAGTAACAACCATGTGTTACTTAGTTTTCGATTGTGTGTCTGATACAAATAAAGAAATTATCTATCTATCTAAAATTTTAGTGCCCAGATGGCATTGCAAATAATTTTAATTAAAACAGTTACCATCTATGTGCTCCTGAAGAATTTGTACACACATTTCATACAGGGTGGGTATTTTTCCCATCACTTTATTCCCAGAGTACACCTTTGTTCTGAAAGAACCAAGAAGGTTTTTATGTTTTAAAAACTTAGTAGGTACTGAATATATTGTTGGTTTTTAACATTACAATTTTGTATAAAATAATATTTACTGATATTCACACCGTGCCATCCCAAGTTAAGCGTGAAGCGTGTAGTATGCATATTTATATTTATTTACTTTTTCGTAAAGACCAATACAAACAGACATGTTCATGCACACAAATGTTTGTACTGCTCAGGGATCGACACATATTTCACAAAATGTTGACTATGTAAATCATAAGTCCAAACGAAATTCAAGTTTGTTCCATTCCATTTCCATACTTGTAATTTTATATATTTAATTTTTTAATGCAAATAGTATATGGATTACTTTCTATTTAATTTTAATTATTCAGTGTATCTTGCTCACTGGGTACATACTTTTTTATTTAAGAGTGTAAATAATAAAAAAAAATAGTTATAAAATATAAGAAAGAGGAAAATTATGATACCTTTGGTTTTTAGATGATATAACAGCACTAAATGCTTCCTCGTCTGTGAAATGCGGCATCAGTTTAAGGGCGGCGGCCGCGGTTTGTAGTTTGGCGATATTTCTGGCAGAGCAGATATTTCTAACATAGGCAGAGGTGCCAACTTTGCGGTAGGAGCTAGCAAACTTGCCGGACTTAGCTATAAAAAATATGATGCAGGTTATGAAGTAAAGTATAAGGAGAAATCCATCACCTATACATATAAATAAAATTGGGAAGTCTGTTTGTGATATCAAAATAACCGTTATTTTATGCATGTATATAAATAATATATACGGTATATACACCAATTTTAAAATATTTGTTTGTTCCGGGTAATCTCTGAAATATTTTGACGGGACTTTTTGGCAGGTATTGATGTAATAAGTAGTGTCCGACGAAGCTTCGGCTTCGGCTTCGGCCACCTTCGGCCAAAAGGCGAAACCTTTGGCTTCGGCCAAAACCCGCCGAAGCCGAAGGTTTTCGCCGAAGATCCGAGCAACCGTCGGGATTGAACGAACTGTTACGAAAGACGTGAGACGACAGACTAAACTGTGCATTTAATTGACCAACATTGAATAACAGCGTTGCGTGTCCACTTTTGAATTATTTTAATACCAACTCAACACACGGCAACAAAAAGCTGAGACAGGGCCTTTTTTGACCACATAAATATATTGTAATTTTCTATTTTATTAAGTATACATGATTTGCTTTTTTTCGTTCTTTTTACATTGTTTTTTTTTTGTTTTGTTTTCTTGTTTTGTTTCCTTATCGTTGATTGTTTGTACTGTTATAGTCTTGTAATGTAATTTTGTGGTCAAATAAATGTATATTCTTTTCTTTCTTTCTTTCTTTAATTATTTATTAAGAAATTGGTGTTTGTTCATTTTATATTATTGTCTAGTTTCGGCTTTGGTCGAGTAACAAAGACTGATTGTTGTGTCTGATTGTGATTTATAAATAACTTAATAATAAATGATTATTTTTTTACGAATAAATCACAATTTTTTTTATGCATCTTTGACCCACTTCCATATGAGACAGTCAATATATTGAAGTTTTGAAATTATAATCTATAAATTAATTGTAGCTTGTAGACAATATTGAAACAAAATTACTAAGAGCTTATAAACCTTCGGCTTCGGCTTCGGCTTCTGACGAAGATTGTGGCGAATTGCCGATTTAATCGACTTCGGCTTCGGCTTCGGCCGAAATAGACCTTCGGTGAACACTAGTAATAGGTAAACTGAGGCTACTTTTATTTGAGATTTTTTAAAGTAATATTTTCTCCACATCGCGCTGCCCACGTCGCGTGAGCTGCGTGCTTTAACGTGACTTGACGAAGCTATTTTAATAAAATTTGGTATGAAGTTAGCTGACAACTTGGGTAAGCACATAGGCTACGTTTTGATGTGGAAGAATATCTTATACCGCGGGCTAGCTACACAGCTAGTGAATAACAAGACAAGATTTGGTTAGTGTTGTGTTACTTACATCTTTGCTGATTGGTAAACTAGATGTTCTTTAGTAGGAGCCGATTTCTTTTTCGGTTTCGCTGGACTAACCATTCCTAAAGCTTCAGCAAAACTTGCTCCTGAAATGTTCAAGGGTCATATAATACAATCATATTTTGAATATATATACCTGTTTGTATACTAAGCAATGTTATTTTTAGTTAAGTTATTCACAATTAAGATCAAACACTTCGAGGCAACACCTTATATATAAGGTGTTGCCGACTTGGTGACTATGTTCATATTTTTCCCTTCTGGCCCATGGACTTGAAGACACGCTTTTAAAGTCATAAGTGAACTGTGAAAATGTGCCTGTTTTGGGGTACAGAAAATAATAATATAACCAGTGATAACGCTTCAAAGATACTAGTCTTGTTATTTAATGCTTAAGATTATGGACAAGTTACATATCCTACAGTTCTTACAAACATTAATAATAAAATATAATATGCAGGGCATAGATGTCCCTGTACTGGGATATCTGCAAGATAATATCATTTATAATCATCATGATCAGCTCATTCAGACCCACCAAGGGGCACGAGCCTACCCGTAATGGATGTATAGGCCTGAGTTGTCCACGTAGGCCCAGTGCGGATTGGCGACTTTACGCACAACTAATGAGCCTATCTGCGTAGGCGTGCGTAAGTTTTCTCACGCTGTTTTCCTTCACCGAAAGAGCGTCGAATAAACGTATACATAATTTCGAAAATTCGAAGATATTAGTATGTGGTGGAATTTGAACCTGCACCTCCAGTTTGGAAGGCAACAGTCCACACCATGAGATCTGACCGCTGTAATAATAATATATATTTATCATTAGCCTATTCTGTCATGAACAGCATGCCACACATGTTTTGCTTGAGATAATATAATATATAAAAACATTTTACCTGATCCACAATCTATGCATCATCACTATCAGCGCCACTGCTAGCTGGATTATTTTCTTTGGTACGTCATCCTTAGATTTACTACTACCGCTTGATTTATGTGATGATGAGGAACTTGACTTATGTTTGGACTTAGATTCATTACTTCTATCTTCTTTCTTGTCAGATTTTGTTTACTATCGCTGTGCTTGATTTACCATCAGTTGATGACAAATGTTTCTTATCACTTTTGTGACCGATGAATTATCCCTAGAAAGAATTATCTGTTTTTTCTTTCGATGAACTACTCTGGTCTTTTGACCTATCTTTACTTGAGGAACTATGTTTCTCTTTACTACTACTACTAATATGTTTTGTCTTATTTTTATCTTCAGAACTTTCTTTTTCTTTGGATCTTTGATGCTTGTCAACATCAGATTTTTGTGAATGATTAGAGCTTCTATGCTTGTCAGATTTACTTGAAGTCTTCTCATGATTATCTTTATGTTTGTTGGTGTTTTGTTCTGAACTTGTAGACTTGTGCTTCTCAGAATTACTTTTATGTTTACTAGATGATTTTGAATCATATTTTGTTTTTTGTCTTTTTCATGTGAGCTTTTGTCTATATTTGAGCTTTTCTCACTCTTTTCCTTTTCATAGGAATTTATATGCCTATGCGAATTCGAAGATTTCTCATTCCTCGATGATTTACTTGAAGAATGTTTTTCAGTTCTTTCCAAACTGTCATTTCTTTTTGAATGATTCTCAGATACTGAAGGTGTTTTGGTGTTAGATGATTCTTTTGTTTTATGCCTAGAGCTCTTGCTTGATGAATAGGAATTATGTCTTTCCCTAGGCTCCTTTTTAATTTCCTGTTTTACCTTTATATTATGATGTTCTCTTGAAGATTCTGACGACTGAGAACCACTGTAATCACTTTGTGAATGATCACTGTCATCAGATTCAGCCTCACTTTTTATGTGTTCTTTTTTTATTTGTACTTCAGTTTTTATTTTGTGATTATTATAATCAGTGTGGCTTTTGCTTTTCGATTTCTTTATATCTGGCTCTTCTTCCTATATAATATAACAATCATTTAAGTAAATAGATAACTACCAACCTAACATAAGCCACAACAAAAAATCTTGGCAGTAACCAAATTTATTTTTAAAAATATGGGGATCCAATAAGCAGGCTCTGATCTTAACATTCCTTATCTTTATATAATATGCACATACCTCACTACTTTGATATTTTCTTTTATTCCCACTATAGCTTCCATTAAATTCTTTGGGTTCACCTTTCACAATTGAGGCTGGTTTCTCATATTTATCAGTTTGTTCATATTTATTTCTTGAGTGGTCTTTTTCATTATCTGATTCCTGGTCATCATCATGCCCATTATAGGGTGCAGCTGTTTAAAAAAAGCAAATATAACAGACCACTCATCCATAGATTATGTAATAATATTTTGAAAATGTATTAACCTGGATGATGAGCATTAATTTTATATGAAAAAGTATTAATACAAAAAAAAATGTTTTCCTAAATTAAAGTTTTACAAACTACTTATGATATTTGAAGTTAAACAGATTTTGTACACCAATGTTATTTTTTATATGTTTGAGCATTTAATTTAAATATTGGAAATGACATCTATTTTGATATGACCTATATACATATACTCAAAACATATTGTAAAACAATAAATCAAAAGACAAATTTTCCTTAAAAGCGTTCACACTCATGCATTACAAAAAGTTACAAATTTGATTTGTTAAAATATCAAGATAAAAGCAACTTAGAGTTTCATAAAGTACCTGATGAAAAAATTATATATATATAGCTCCATAATAATATAAAATCTATACTTTAATAAAAGAAAAATCAAAAGGTTCATCAGAATATCTGAACCGAGTGCCATTCTAATACATAGATTTATTTACACCTTATATATAAGGTACAATTAAATCTTTACATTGAAATATAATTTGAAAGTTTAGTTGTGTTTTCCTATCATGCAAATTATGTTGCAACTGCTACAATATCAGGCATACCAAAATATTGCAAATTATTCAGTGTTAATTACAACTAAATATTAATATTTAGAGTCAATTATTTATGGCTAATGTTTTTTCTCACTGTCAGCATTTTGATCATCCTCCTGATCGCTTTCTTCTGATGCAACCATGAGTTTCCATTTGTAAACAAGAGCACGGGCAGCATGCCCCACATCCCCTGGCACTTTGCGTAGAGCATTAACAGTACGACCCACACCAGTTTCTTGGAGATGTTGAACAGTCACTTGTAAATTAAAAAGCTTGTCTATGCTTTTCAAGACCTGAAAGTAAATATTTTGGACTGACCGTATGTTCCAATACGAGTATATAATGATAACATAAGGAAGATTATAATAAATTCTATCCAGTGTAATACATTTGAGAATAAACTATTTTAGTTAACTTCAGTAACTATTACTTGTGTCTACCTAAAAAACACAATTCTTTAGATTCCTTGGATCCTTTCAATAAGGCCCTATATACCCTATTACCTCTATATTTAGAGGATAATATGTTACTTTTGGCGTTACGTGAGGGAAACCCGCACTAATACGCACTTGTTTATGAAATGTAAACGCTTTTACTATGTTCACTTTGCATATGTCTGAAATCTTTGTTCACTCATTATTGCATACACTGTTTTAATAGAATCTGCAGTATACACTTTTAGATAAGTATTTTATGGACCATGAATTTTGTAAATCCTGGCTAAAATTTAGGGAAATTTTGAAAACGATTGCACTCAGAGCCACACGTTATCCTACCTTTTGCTCATCTTTAGGATATTTTTCAATAACATGTTGATAATTTTACTAAATCAAGAACAGTCGCCATGCTAAATATTTTTGTAAAAACGAAAAATACTTTTTTTCACACAAGAATGAGTGCCAGCTGGTAAACGGGCACCATCTTTGTCACACACATGTCAGTGACGTCCAAAATTTGCGTGAAACGTCACTTCTAAGCTCAGAAGCAGTGTGACCATCTCAGAAATAGCGAATCTGCCACATACTGGGCAAAAATCTGCCACACTTGGTGCAAAAATATGCCATAAATATGCCTTTAAGAAAACGAAAAAATAATTAAACTTCTTTAATCAATCAAGAACATCATTTTTTAATCGAAGGTTCTAACCATCATTAAAACACCGTTTCAATCAACATTTGCGTCTAAACAATTTTCATTTTCAATATATATAGATTTCAAATTCATCTTCTTAATCATATTTTTAGTTGGCTTAAAGGAAACACAATCTCCGTGCTCCTTAATCCCATCTTTTGTTGTTAATAATGAAGAAATGTGTTGATTTGAGAACCTATTCCTAAGTTTTGTTTTATTTAAATTAACCTGAGAGAATATCCTCTCGCACGAAGCGTTAGACATGGGCAAACATAATAAAGCTTTGGCGAAATTAGTAATGTTTGGATATTTTGTAGCCCCATTCGTGTCCAAGATGTTGCCAACGGCTCCCCAAAATTTATCTACACTCAAAATTGTACTAGTTGTGCTACTTCCACCTGCTTCTAACAAGTCTTTTACACTGATATCAAATTTAATTTGTCGTAATTCGTCATCAACTTTTTGAATATTTTTTTCAAATACAATGTTTGGAAAATTCTTTGCTACGTTCAATACTGACGCAAAATCTTTGTAAACCACATGCTGTGGATCCAAGAACTGTAAATCTTTGAAGATAATGCTCAGTGGCAACCGTGACTTTAATTGAATGCTTAGTTCAATCAAAAACGTTTGCATTTTTTTCATAAATGATTGGATTCCAGGCTTCAAACTCACTACCACGGATAAGCGATCTATTTCAGTACATACATTTACACCTAAATAAATATCTTTGAGGGGCAAAAAGTTCACAGTCGATTTGGGATCAATTGAAAGTGGATCTGTGGTTCTCAAATAATCTCCATTCATATAACAACTCAAAAGGCACATATACACTTCAGAAATGTCTTTGTATGCAGTGTGAACTGTTGTGCAATCTCTTTGAAATATGGTGTTTAATTTGTTGATAATTTGCAATATATAATCCAGTGCATAAAAATACAGTTTATATATCTTGTCATTCAAACTGTTGAACAAGAACTCTGATGAAATATTTCTGTCTTCCAAAAACTGCGACTGAAAATATAATTTAAGGGCATCCCACTGCTCTAAAATTCTTGTGATGCAAGCGTGCAAGGATAGCCAGCGAATTTCGTAATGCCTTAATATTTTATGCTTTTCAGTCCCAACGAAATATTGGTATTCGACAAATTCTCTTTGTCTTTTGCTGCTGTGTGAAAAGTATCCGTAAACTTCCTGTACTATTTGATTAATAGCCCGTGGTATAGTGTTTTTACTAGCATGCGATACACACAAGGCAGTAGAATGACAAACACATTTTATAAACATGCAATTTGGATTTACATTTCTTATTTTGGAAACAATGCCACCTTGTTCCCCAAACATGACATTAGTGGTATCAGCCCCAAAACCAATAGCATCTTCAATATTAAGGTTAACATTAGCTAAAGCCCCGGAAACTGCATCGAACAATGATTGCGCATCAGCACCCTTCAAGTCAACCAATGTTAAAAATTTTGTTTTTACTTGAAGATCTTTTTCTGAGTAGTATTTAGTTACGACTGCAAGCATTGAAGTGATTGTAACATCTGTGGTCTCATCTATGATTAAGGAAAACATTGGTTTACGTGATCTTATGTTTTCACATGATTTTAAATCAGCGAGCATCTCCTCTTCAAAATTGGGCTTCAAAACATTATACGTTACCGCTGCAGCTTTAGTCCTCTTGCAGGAAAATTGTTTGGCAATTTCGGAATCATGGAAGCTTTTGGATATTATTTCGCTCAAATGGTCCATTAAGCGAAAAGGTAAATTGTGTTCCACAAGCAAAGCGCAAAAGTTTAGTTCCGCCTTTTTTACTTCCTCTTCTAATGGAGCTTTCTTAAAATACTGTTGAACCTGAAAAGTTTAATTATATTGATAATTTAAAAAATCTCTAAATAATTCAATAAAACATTTATACATACCTACTTACGGTACTTACACTTTATATAGTACTTACCGATGATTGGCCGCTGTACCCAATGATGTTTTTTTTATGTTTCTGAGAAGAAACATGTTCTTTTAAAGATGATAAACGAGTTATTAATTTACAATTGCAAGCTTTGCAGAAGGCAACATTCTGGTTATCTTTTGCCGATGACAACCAGGACGAAAGCTGAGGATCTTGCTCCCACTCCGGTCTATATCCACGCTCATATTTTCTCTTCATCACTAATTATTAGTAGCACAGAACTAATCACGAAACACACCAAAAGAGAATGAGGTAAACTCAACAAAAGACAGTTGAAAATTAAATCAAATAAGGGTATAAGAATATGAACCCTATTATTGTTTCATTACAGTTTATAATCCTATGACGCACTTGTTTAACAACAGAATAAGTGGGGAATCCCCGTATGATCTGTCTATCAAACAGATGTTGCCCATTCGACAAAACAATGTGGGAACCAATTACATAAAAAATCTAATGTTATTCCTTTAAAAAAATTAACTCGGCTAAGGATTATAATAAGGTTATGTTAATTTCCGTTTAATCTGCCAAAATCTGCCAATTTTATAAATCGTCAGCATGATCTGCCACCAACAAAATTTAAGGTTAAAATCTGCCAAAATGGCAGAAATCTGCCACAAATGGTCACTGCTCAGAAGTCATAAGTGTTCAATTGAAACCATAGACATAGAACCTACTCTAATCCTGGGACACACTAACGGGAATTAATTATCGCGTTGATGGACTGAGCTTCAGGTGTAGCACCAATTAAACGAATAATTTTCAACGGCGATAAAATCAAAGAAATTAAAGCGAAAATTAATGTGTTTAAGCGGTCACTTAATACTATCAGTAAGCGTCGTGATTGTTCGTGATCATCGGGATCTCATGTGTGTTTTTTTTATATAGAATAGGGCTGCCAGCTTTTATTTTGGCATTTTATGTACATTAGTTATTAAAGGTAATTGTTTAAGTTCAAAAACAACTGTCCTTTATTTCCAAAAACAAAAATACCGTTGATGTCAACGCCTTTACGCGCAATATTATCGCGATAATGTAGCCAGCCACTTTTGCACGTTAATGGGTATTATACGTTAAACATTAGGTGCTATAAAAAGTAAAGATTTTCATTGGAAAATATAATTTTATTCATATTTATTTCTACGAATATTGATACAATTTTTGTACATATTTGGTGAATCATCAATTTCATTTAATGTGTTGTAAATAAAAACAATGTTTAAACATCATGCAAGCAGCATGCGCGGCGTATCATGTTGTGCAGGATACATAGTTCTGCGCAGTGTTGCCAGTGTTGCGGCAATAGGCATGATGACTGGGCCCTGAAATCGTAATGCTGGGGCCACACTAGGGTTTGACGTCTAACGCCATTCTAACGCGCATCAACGCTATTAGATATAGCGGTAAATTTAACGTGCAAAAGTGGGTGGCCACACTTGAAATTATTAACGCGTTAATTATTTATGGGTGTTGATGCGCATTTACTGGCGAGATAAACGGCAAGATCAGGGTTGCCACTCGTACTTTATAATGAAATATTGTCTGTTATTTAATGTAATTGTACACTATAGGTACTTGACAAGAATATTAAAGTATGCGAAAATACTTTATTTTGAATAATTTGATTTGATAATGCTGATTTTAATATCAGTACTACACACTAACACTACTACAAACATTTAAGAATATCTTTAATACTCACCATATTTTATTGACATACTTTTATATTTATTTACGAGAGTTATTCGGTGGGAATAGAATATTTATGACGGAAAAAATTGATACTAGTTTTTAGTATCGGAAAGGATTACAATCTACTATAATAACCTAAGTACCAAAAAGGGGTTGTAATGCGATTAAAATTATCGCGTTTATGTGGTACCTGTAATTAACGCCCATCAACGCGAAAATAAATGACATTTTACATTAGTGTGGCTCCAGGGCAAGAATTATTTCATACTAAAAATGGTTGACTAACGTAACAGTTCATGGACGGGTCGATTAACTACTTAAATTCGTCGACTAGTTATCGCGTCGTCACGTTGACTACTCGTTGAATTAAACGTTATACTTGCTTGACGCTGAGTAAATGACGCTAAGGCGAGCATTTCACGCGACGCGCGTAAGGAAAAACATAGACTTAAAAATGACCCGTCCAAATCAGTGTAGTCGTTTCACAGAAAACCCGGAAGAAACAGGCAACGGTGAAGGAAAACATTGTGAGGAAACCTGCGCACGCCGCAGGCGTGTGATTGATTCTAAGGTTGGGTGTGTCAGTGAAGTCTTTCAACTCGCACTGAAGTCAGTGAAGTCTTTCAACTCGCACTGGGCCCGCGTGTACGACTTAGGCCTATTCACCCTGAACGACGTTTAATGATCTGATGATGATAAACCACCCCCGCAATCAGCCAACCTTCTCTTCCATACTTTAAGTATAACGCGGGACTAAAAGGCCTATCATCTTAGAATGATTATCTTAATAGTAAATATTTTATTCTGATGAATTTAGCGTTTACTTTAGATTGTTTCAACTCTTCCAGTTGACCTGTCGCTTCCCGTCGACCCAATTTAAAATAACGTACGTTTATTTCAGTTTGTTTCAACGTAAAGTAACGAAGGAACCGGCCACGATTAAGAGTCAACGTTGCAGTGCGCGTTATATGAACGTGGGGACTACTCGTTTAAGAACTAACTTTTTAACAAGTAGATCAGAGTACGGTAGACCTTCGAAGCGTTGAATGTGCGTTGATTAATAGTCCGTCTATTTAACCCTCACGTCTATATAATATGAAAAACCGTGTGAAACTCCGAACGGTGAAGGCGTCTTTTCTCGCTTTTCATAAAAATATTTTTAATTTTCTTTATAATACGACCAAAAAGAAACAATTTGTTTATATGTATTTATATTAATATTAACTATGTAATTGTATACATTGTAGTATGTTGTTATATCTCTGTACTGGTAAGTTGTTTTTTAAAAATAGGTAGGTTATTGCAATGGATGCGTCTGAGTCATCTGAGGACCCCGGGGAGGGGTAGCTCAGCCTTCAAACTTTTTTACTGTACATAATTATTTATCATTAGGAGATACGGAAAGCTCATTTGTACACACAGACGGTTCTGAATCTAATGTTGGTAAAAGTACAAAACGGAAGAGGTCTTCTTGTTTCAAAGTTTGTAAAAACTGTAACAAAAAGAGGCGAAACCATAAGCACTCGTACGTAGTACTGGTGGAAACTCACAACACACAATACCAGTATGTTATAATTATGAGCAAGTAGAAAATTACACTGTTATATTCAAAAGAATTCATAGCTTGGCGAAGCAATAATTTTTAATCATTTTAAGTAATGCTATATAAGTATCAATGCGCATAGTTCATTATTAAGCGCACCTAATGATGCTCAATTTTGTACATGTTTATTTATCGACGTTTGTTGTCATTTGAGGCAATTTACGTGAAGCCGGCCGTAAGCCGTTGTAGGTCAGCAGGCCGCGTTGTCCTGCGCTAGCCGACGCCTCGGGCCCACGGCCGGTCTTTGTGACCTCTGTCAACGACAACCTCCTTAGACCATTCTGTCTCGAACTAAAAGGAACCTAACCAACAAAATAAAGTTTTGTATGAATATACCTACTAATACATTTTCATGTAACGATAGTAAAGCCTATATTGAAAGATAGATAAAAAAAATCTTACTAGTCTCTAGACTTTCTAGTAAATCAAACGCAACTTTGTTTTTCTGCTCTAACTGAAAGAAAATATACAATAACTAGCTGTTCCCCGCGGTATTTCCCGCGATAGATAGATAGAGGTCCAGCCGTTTCAGAGATTACCCGGAACAAACAGACAGAGAGACAAAAACTTAAAAAATATGATATTTTGGTGTGTGTACCGCGTATATATTCTTCATAATGTATACAAGGTACACACCCCTAATGATTTCCATGTGGACCTATCCCTTGCAGTTGACATCCATCTGTTACTCGCCATCTTAACCAGGTCATCCGTCCATCTGGCTGGGGGTCGGCCTACGATTCGTTTTCCGTTACGCGGACGCCACTCGAGAACCTTGAGGATAATAATTTAATAATAGATAACATTTTCAGATATTATCATTTTAGTTTGTCCGCTCCGCTCTTACTTTGTTTGCCCATGACGCCGCGCCCACCCTCTATAATTCCAGCACACTTATCGCCTTGCTCTTTGAACTGCGACACTGCTTTTCGCAAATACCAAAAGTGTTTGATGCAGTACTTAGTCCGAATTGACGGGGAACTCGGTAAGCACCCACGTATCGTACGTTCATAAAAGACCCACTTTACACTGTTATCCAGATTAATATATTCTTAATGTACTTTCCTTGAGTTAAGGTGAAGATTGATGCTCTATCGCATCTTTGTAGGTTATATGTACCTATGTTGGACGTTGGATGTAACTTAAATTTCCGGAAAATATTAATGTGTACTACACTGTAGATTTCGGTAGGTACAGGAATTACAACAACTATGCACCTACCTAAATATCAAAACACTATCAGGTATTTATTGTTTCTTAAAGTGTAAATATGTACCCTTTACTATTAATGATTCTACTCTACCCAGTTCAAATTTTAGCATTAAAGTTCACACATGCGTCAATTTTAATTCCATATCTTGTACATGCTCCCAGTGGTTGCAGCCTCAATTTCAGTATCTAGGTGTGGAACTGGATAACATCTATCTTGGTCACTTCAGGTGAAAACTTGAATGGCCGAGTTAGAAAGGTTGTTTGGGTTATGAAAGTTTACGCCAGATTGCTGAATTAATTTACTGAAGATGTTTATTATGCATATGTCAATCCATTCTCTCATACTGTATTGGGTTTGGGGCGGAGCATGCAAGACAGATTATTGTCTGTAGAAAGAGCCCAACGGTCTGTGCTCAAGGTTATGACTGGTAACACTTTAGATTTAGCACACAGAGTTGTATAAACTATGTGGAGTACTTACTGTCAGACAGCTATTTATATCTAAAATCGTTTTTGAACAGCATTGTAAATTGAAGTATGACCTGTTAGTGAATGACACTACTAGAAGAAGACCTAAAAATTTGCAAAATAGAGACTACAATATATTTTTTTACAAAAGATCCTCAAGTTTTTTAGGTCCCGCATTTGTATAATAAAGTACATAAAAGTATTGAAATATACACTTGATAAACCCTATGTAAAAGAAATAATAACTGGCTATTTGCAGTTGAGCTACAGTGAAACTGAAAATATTTTGCTTAAGCTAATCACCAAAAAAAAAAATTAATAATAACCTTAAGTAACTAATTAATAGCTCATAACAACAACACACACAACACACACCCACACACACACACACCACACACACAAACACACACACACTCGCACACGCACATGCACACGCACAACACACACACACACACATATATGTAAGAAACTCGATGAACTCGATGTCTATTACTTATCATATGAAAGTAGACTGTTAAAATATTGTAAACATGTAAGTTTAAATGCACAATAGTATTGAAGGGAAGGATCTGTTCTAGAATACAGGTTTTACCTAAACTAGAAGACAGTGTCAAATTGATAGCATTAAAAAAATCTCTGTAATTATATACCTAAGTGTTTAGTGTTATCAAACGTGTATATTTAGTTATGACAATAAATTATTATATTATTATGTTTTCGAAATCCTTAAGATTCACGGGAAATAGTGGCCCGGTCCTTTGGAAGGCATGTGTGGGGCCGAAGCCAACAGCAACAGAGGCCTTTTTCGAATGTTTAATCTTTGTAAGTGTACACGTGGCGGATGCATCAAGAATGCACATATGATACAACCCATGATGGCCCCGCCAGGTATAAAGACTATTGTAATATATGGAAACTACGATACTGGGCTATGGAATTGGGTTTTGATGGACTGAATATCTGGGCTATGGAGGAGACTACGGACGCCTGTCATTAGTCTCACAGTAAAATAGAGACAGGCGGTGACTCGCCGCGGCTAGATGGGCCCTAATGGTCGCCTGCAGTGGGGCGACAGAGGGGCAACATGGGCGCTCGCGGCTAGGGGTGTCGAGAGGTGCGGGCACCGATTTCACCATCGCGAGTAATACGCAGGTTCACTCGGAGCGGGTTTCCTCGCTATTACGCATTAGACACTTCCACCCCCGAGCATATAGCTCTAGCGACTCACTCCCGACGGCCAATGAAGGCAAGCGGGAGGTGGGGATCTGGTCCTCATGGGTCCACTTCGCCCACCAACGGTGAGACGAAGGCGAAGACCAGAGACTTCCCGGAGCACGAAGACGAGGTGCGCGCCACACACATCACTCGCCACAAGCTGCCGACGGAAGACTGATTGCACGATGGTACTAGCATAAGCTAATACCACCAGCGGGCGATGGGTCGTCACGTCCCTACGCGCTTATTATTATTATTATTAAAGTTGGGTTATTTTAGCACTAGGTCACACAATTTATTGAAAGCTAATCTGGGGACGGGAGTGCCCCGCAAAAGTCGAGCCAAGTGAAGCGCATAAGCACTACATACTTACTTTTATCGAAATGTTTCGTCGTTTTTTTGAACTCTCATATAGATGGTTTCCGATGTACCAGATGGTTCATATTCTCAGGATATGATGTCAATAAAAGACTTATTATACATACAAAGTCTCAATTGAATAGCTCTAACTCTTAGATTTTGTCATGGACAAAGCACACTGTTCAACTATGCAGTCCACTGCTGCACATGGTCTCCGCTGTCTGCTGCTTGATTACTCTTAAAAATAATGAAATCTAGATAAAGTCTTCTTATCATTAATTCATTATAGTTAAGATTTCTTTATTATTATAGTTAATGTCGTGTGACTTGGCACGTTCAAATCGTTTGAATCAAACGACTGAACATATAGGTTCAGTAAAAAGTCGTACAAACTGGTAAGATGCGTGTTGTTCCAGGAAGCTTGACCAATAATGCGAGCGCGTCGAGGCCCATTATCCGCGCAACATCATCAGTGTGTAGCGTGACAAGAGTGGATAATGCCGCAGCAGATGTTGCCGTCTTCCCACGTAGCCCGTCTTGACCCTCAGACTGTTCGTAGGCATCGTAGGTACAGGGCACATATCCCAATGTATGAGCATGTCGGGCGCTAATGTCCCCGTTATCTAGCTCCCAACCGCAGTGTGGGAGCCGCGATTATCGCACAAATCGTGCGGTCGATTTGAATATTAAATTCTGCAACGTATAAAATAAGTATGCGGTTTTGGAAATCATCGGTAACAATTTTCCTTGTCCTAATTTTTGAAACCTATATTGTTATAATAAAATTACCTATACAAGCTTTAGAATTTCAGTAACATTAATTTAAAAAAAACCGGATGCAAAACGTCAAAAGAAATCTTGAATTGCCTGTCATTTTTTATTCAAAGTTCACTTAAACATTGCATGATTATATGAAGGCGTTAACATGGAAGACAGTTGTACTTGTAAAATATTCACGAACTAGATACAAGGTGCTTCGGTCCCTTGAAACTATACATCTGTTTAATATATGTAGAAGTTTCGACTATGATTTGTGGATTAAGAGGATTACAGAGACATCTGTGTCAAGCGGTACACAAACCGTGATAGGAAGCTATTCTTACTAAAACTTTTTGTTCTAGGTTTTGTAATATACCTTAAATTTTGTAAAGAATCTATGAATGGATCTATATTTTTTTGGAGTTATTGAATCAGCAGTTATCTTTAGCGCAATTTTTTTATAAGCACAGCAAAGCTGTGGTATTAATTATTTATTGTAGGTAGTCACTATTTCCCGGAGATTGATATATATTCCCGAGAAATACTTCTTGAGCAATTAAGTCTAGAGCAGCTGAATCAATTTCATGGAAGTGTGCTCAGTGCTGGGCATCGTCGTTGTAAACATTCTGCATGTGGAACTTCAAATCTTTAACACAGGAAATATTTGTTTAAGTAGTTTTCTTAAAAGTCTTCATAAATCACCGCAAATGTGGTTGTATTTTATTAAATGTTGATAGATATAAGTAGCGGCCAGCGAGAGTAGGCCAGTAATTATTTTGTACAGTTACTAAGTACCACTTCCGACCAGTCCAATAATTTGTATGTTAAAATAATCAATCAAGCACAAAATTATGACCACTCAAATGTGCAGGTTTGTTTTGAAATGTTTGCTCGTTGCGGATGTTAAAATGTACATGGATACAAGCGCTTTCCTAGGCACAATGGTACCCACGCGACTAGATAGTTATCATTTGGGAATCGCAGTTACAAGTAAACGTGAACTGGCAATGGGAGTAGATGTTGTTACGGTACCGAATTCAATACAGCGCGGAAGTGTTGCAGCGGTAATCTGCCTGAGCAGCGCTGCATATCGTGATATATTGCTTGTATGCTAATAGTGGCCCTTACCGTGCGACCGTCCGAACAACCTGATGTGATAATAGAACGGCCTCCATATAGAGTGATACCAATCCAGATACACGTGTAGATAAGGGGGCTGTGGAAGGTAATAAGACAAGGGACATAACGCCATTACGGGACAAGTGCCCGAGAATATTGCGCTCATAATATCAGCTCTTATGCGACGTTATAGTTCTATTACTTTTCAAAAGGTCTTGTTTCAGTGTGTCTTCTGAGATGAGTAAAGTATGTTTGTAATTAAGAAACTAAAAAATATCATTTATTTGCATATGCCTAACATGCGGTATTCACAATGTCTATAATATCGTCACGAATGCTATACAAATATTTTCTTAAAGTATAAATGCATAAAGCTAATCTGTCATTAAAAAATAAAGTTAAATTTAATAATTCAAATAAAATCATGAATAATTAACACGGCACAAACAAATATCATAAAATCAATACGTCATTTAAAGAATCCTTAACCTATGAAGTCTCCTTTTCATTATCTTTTAAGAGGTAAGTTTCATAGTTATCTGATAATTTATTGAAAGTGTTTATAGCCATGACATGCAGACTATTTTAAAATAATTTAAGCCTCATAGTAGGTTATACTGTATTAGCATGTCGCGTTGGCTTAAAAACTCATATTTTGTCGTAAAATCATGCAAATTTTGTTGCATAAAATCACACATTAGTTTAAAATATGAGCAGGCAAGTTTTACCGATAACTTTTCAAATAACGGTTTGTAAGACTCCAGAAATGTCTCCTGCAAATAGCCCTAACACTTAAAAACTTAAGTTACATTTTTTACAGATTTTTAAATGATTATATATATATATATTTTAACAACTAAAATCAACAACAATGACAGTTTAATATGGTCGGATTATTTACATCGGAATAGATGAGAACGCACGGAAGACCTTATTAAAAGAGTGGTCAACTAACTCCTGAATTCATTATAGGTAGTTTGATCCGGTTTTCACTTAAAAATGCAAGCTCCCTGTTTCTAAAGAACACAAGTGGTTGTCCATGCGGGAACATGTTTAAAAACTATTATGTAAACAAGGTAGGCGGAAAAACGAGGAAGGACTCGATAATCCGGTCCAGACATGTCTGCATACTTCCTCGACGCGAGGAAGGTGCCTAGGGCTTTGATTAGGGCAAGCGCGTGCGCGTACAAGACGCTTGTTATCTATAATTTCGATACTTACAAGATTAATATACGCTAAAGTGGAGGCAATAGTTAAAGTGTTGCCTACATATTCGCGCTCAATTTGTCAAGGGTCACCCCACTCGATCTCGCGGGGTCTGTCCAAACATAGGCTTCATAATTAATGACGCTATTTATAATCTACAATGCTCTTTAGATTACGTTACTGTATTTTTATAATATCAAAAACACTTCCGTTCACGAGATTGAGAGTCAGCGAAAAGTGCGATTTCAAGCTGTCTGGACACGTTCTTGATCGATTAATCTAAGGTTCTGTAGCGTCACAAATTCTGAAATAAGGGTGTTTGGCCGTCACATAAAATGCTCTATCGACCTACAAAATTCATCCTAATTTGGAGATTTGTCCAGACAGCCTGAGCTACATGGTTTATTAGGAACGAAATCCTTATTTTTTACTTTTTACTCGTAGCTCTTATTGCCAGGGTCAATAGTTTACTTGAAAACTCAGCGTACAGGGGGGTTATCGCCATCTTTTAAAAACAGTATTACTACATATATTGTTTATACAGGGGGCTTTATAACTGATATGGAATCTTATTTCTATCAACTTTAATGTTGTTAATAGCCAATCAATGATGTGACCGTCTAAATGTGCTCGTTTTCGTAGATGCATGATAAAACGGATCATAATTGGTGTTTCGTGGCCAGTTGACATCCACCGGGTTGGGAACCGCTGATAATGACGAGACATTCCATGCCAAGTGCAATTTTCCGTCGCAACTAGGTTCAATTGTGATTTTCATTACTGGTCTCAAGAGTTCGCGACCTACTCTAATTAGGTTCGAAGCTTATGATTAAACGACTCTGTCACGACTCGTCGATTTACTTCAAATCCGTTGCTCTTTTGTCTTGTAAAGTTGAACATTCGTCAAGTCGCGTACGGCCAGTGTACTAGTTGTATTCCGTTTACTTACATTACCCCAAATAACATATCTTGGAGTGAAGGCAGGCGTATTGTTGTGCCGCTGCACTCCCATTTAGTTGGATAATTTTAGCTCAGTGATGTCTAACGTATCCCGTCCTCGGCGAGTATTTTAAGCTCTAGCACAATTTCTTTCGGTCCAGTCCATGTAATGATTGAAGTTTCAGGGCTAGCACCAATACAAATATATATTAATTAATATTTTCATTATTATGTAAAAAAATCAAAGTAAAATATATACATTTAAATATCCACAGACATTCACACAGCGCTATCTAGCCCCAAACTCAGCATAAGCCTGTAATATGGATACTAAACAACAAATAAACATACTTATAAACTTTTTTTGTAAAAACATACATATTATAGATAGAAAATACCAAAACAAACAGACATGCTCATGCTCATGATGCACTCAAATGTTTGTACTGTTCAGGGATCGAACCCGGAACACTTGGTGTTTTTTAAAGTAAAATTATTTTTAAGCAAACATTTAAATTAAAAGGTTTTCTTGTTAATTTTGTTTTTTACCTTTTTTTTACCAATATGCGTAACTTTGTTCAATTTGGATGTAACTTTTATTAATACACATTAAATCAACTATTCGATTGGGAGCAAGTGTATCTAATAAGTAGACCGTTATCCCGAGGCCCACGCGCCGATCGCAAACATTCTAATTAGGCAAGCATGTTACTTCCATATAAAAAGTACCTACCTTAATAACTTACTCAAAAAAGTGCACTGAGCTTCAGTTTCATTATATATATACATTTTATAACACCAATCAGTTTGTTATTTTACACGGTGTGCTCATAAAAATCCATCCTCTTTTATGGGCGCCGGTGTCACTAACAATGCGGTGAACCGTATGCTCACCTGATGGTAAGTGACAGTTTGTCCTCTGTTCAATAAAAAGAAATCTGTAAAGTTAGAAATTACCATGACTCATCAAATAGGACAGGTGATCGACCTGCAGTTGCTTGGAGCTTGGAAAAATGTGGGGAATTACTCAGATAGACCCCAGCCGTACCACAACCAACGTCGATCCTTGATTGATTGATAAAAGACATGACTTTCTACTTATCATTATTTGGTTTACTAGTTCACCTGGTAAGTGGATAGACGGGTGCAGCACGGAGCAAATTCATAAGGTATTTTTCCATTTACACAGCAAAGTGTATGGTGTCGATTGATGTAGGTTGTGGTCGACGCTGTATTGGCACCGACCACAGGCATGTCCCGAGACGCCGGCGAGTGGGTCACACTGTTCTACCTGTCAATTACCCGCTCCTCGACCTCTGTAATTACTACCTAAATATTGCACGTCGCAATTACGACGCCATGTTCAATTTGCTCACCGTAATAAGTTCGCGCTATCTAGTTTTTGTGGACGCTCCCAAAAAAACTAATACAAATGATGTGCGAATACTGTTATTTTGTTTTGCATATCGGTTTCGTTGGACCGTCAATAGTGTCGGTGCGGCTGCTCTTCGGAACACCAGTCGGTTTGTCCATTAGAGGAAAACATCCCGTCCATTGTAATGATGTTCGGTGTCTACATCCGTCAAGATGCTATCACGATAAAATAAACTAATGACTAAAACACACCTGTAGAGGTGTGTAATGGTTCACCGACGAGGAATCTATAATGACGCCGAAGATAGATTCTAGCAATTTGATGTTTGCGCAACAATAGATCGTGTGTGGACGTGTAATACATCTAGAGGGTTTGATGTCAATGAATCGTTTTAACTAGAACTGGGCAATTACTGAAATGGCGTTCGCTGGTTGTGGAGAGTAATGAAGTGGTCGGGGGCAGAGGTAATTGTACGAGTAATGCGGTTAGTGCGACGGACGCGGTTTGTTCCCGCGGTGGTAAATCTTTGCTTGGGCTAATTGGCCATATTGTGCACGTAATGACGGGGAGCCATTAGGGAGGCACGAGCTGCGGGCCGCCGGCCCAGCGACCGATGACACCGCGCTTACCTACGTGTGACAAAACGCTACGTCTACTTATTTGCTCCCAATGTCCAATCAGTTCCACTGGTAAATAGCAAACGCGCCAGTGCACATCTTCCGTCTTTAGTTTGCGTTTTGAAGTATGGGCTGTAGGTACATTACTTACAATAAATATTTTATATATCCGTGGGAGAAGCAGGTACAAAAGGCCGAGTCAATATTTCACCACACAGTGCTGTTACCTAGGAAGCAAAAGATAAAGCTATGTCTGATATCTTGACCACTTTAAATTTAGCTGTAGAAGCTTTTTATTGCATTAATACTTCTACTGAGTTCTGAAGTCGTATAACATATACCTACATAGTCCACTCCTGCTATAATGCTAGGCAAATCTCTCAATGATGTATTGCAATGGGGACTTGCTTACGATAAGTCGCCGCTAGCTCAGTGCGTATTGGTGGGTTGCCAGCCAGAGCTTCGTTTGCTATTGTGCACCTACCTATATTAATCAACATAAATCTTAAGATTTATCGATATGAGTTAAAGATAATAAATGTAGGACTATTTTTTCTGGTCTTCATCATTCGAATTCAGGAGGTATATGCTAGGTTTTGCTGCTATCAGCTAGTACATGTGGGTTTTAAGAATAAAACAATAAGAGTACGTACGATACTGCTCTCCTACATGATAGTAAAGGTTTTTATATCATACAGGCAATAGGTACTTTAGGATTGCGTTCTTTTATTCAATCGCTGCCAACTGTTTTCTGCTGGTTTGTCAGCCTATGCCCATCATTATTGCGGACCACGGATGGACCATTTTAATTGGATAGCGGGCATACGGCTCATCTGATGGTAAACGACGCCGTCGCCCATGTACACTTGAAATACCAGAGGGCAGAGAAATGCTTACCAGCCTTTTAAATGGAAAAACGCTCTCAGATGGTAACCGATTCCACGCTTTAATAGTACGTGGTAAAGTTTTAACAAAAGCGTATGGTAGAGGTCTTCCATTCATCATGGTGGTATGGAATCGTGGTGATAAGTATATTCTAATCTGCAGCCAACATTTCTTTTTTTTTTTTAAACTACGTTGTGAGTACGCCAGGAGCGGACGCCACTTCACACAGTCTCATAACAATCTTGAGATACGATTCCGCGCCGGGACGTCGTAATTCTCTCTGCAGAGTAAACAGTTCTCGTAGCAAGCAGTCACGTTTCCACATTTCAGCGGCATGCATGGGGCCACGAAATCAATAAATTCACTAGTTTATACTTCCCGATTGTTCTGCTCTCGATACCGTCGCACAGGCGGAAGCGAAAGCCAATTTGAAAATCATTATGATGTCTTCAGGCGGTGCTTGCTTCTGTGCGTTTGAGTTTATCTACTCTTTTGTCGCCAGCTACCGTTGGTAAGGCACTTGATAGGGAATTTATGGAAATTCTAATAGTGTTTCGGAATTTATTGGCAAGGTGTGACAGTTATTTATGTTTTGTATTGAATAACTAATTTACAATACCTATAGGGCTTTGTTGAGGTGCATACCATTTACTATGTATTAATAATTTGCTTCTCATAAGGTCAAATAAACAATAAAAAGTAAATATGCTATTACTTATTGTAATGCAGTTTATTTAGCCTTCGGATCCGGTTCCGACATGAGTAGGTGAGTCTGTGAACAGTTTTTTTCTTAATGCTAGTGGTTCAGAGTATTCCGACATAGATCACACATTTTCATCATCAGTCTATTAAACGTCCCCACCGAGGGGCACGAGTCTTTATATATTTCTATCGAATCAATAAAATATTTCAGTTGATCAGGTTTGTAAAAAATACAAATAGATGAAGCAGAAAGGTAAACAGATAGTTCATACAGAAAAATGAGACTGTTGGATAGTTCAGTTTGTTTCCAGTGGATATTTTTCACTTTTGGATTATTAAAAATACGGAACCACAAGATGACATGTCAAAAACCTTAACCATGGTTTAAGGTTTAATTCCATATCCAAGTAAATGACCAGCGTGGCCAGCATCATCAATTTGTGCTCAGTTCCTGTTATTCATACACATTGTTAATCTGCCAATAGATAATTCTTTGTCTATGTTTAATGATTTTTAATTAGCATAGTCCCGTTCGAATGTATGTCATCAGAGGTGCCTTCGGGTGTCAGTATAATTGTAGAGAGCACAAGAATTCGTCGAACCAATACAGATAATAACTTCACCTGAATAAATCACACATCTAACGGTCATCTGCCAAATAGATCTTAATTTGACAAGGCTTGAATGAATGTGCGAACTTAATCACACATTCGCGAACAATGACCGGGCGGAACACAAAAACATAATTGGATTGTATTACAAAATAAAATTAGACGATTAGCAAATAATAACACATTTATTTTCCATATTGAATATATACATCGTAGAATAAAGTGATGAATATCGTTACAATCTTACATTTACTTTATGCAGCTGTAATCTTTACATCGCGAGCAATCTCTGCAACTATACAATAAAATTTACATTTCATATAAAAATATTGAAAGTATAGGTATCTGAAAGCCAGTATGATGTAGCGATCACCAGCTATAGTTCTAAACGAGGCGATTATTATTATTATGCTTTTATAAAGTCTTAATTATTTATTTACGATAATTTGTCATCAAAAATTTCAATTATTTCTATAACCCTTGGACCGAAAATAACGCTTTAAGGCGCCAGAAACGGTAACCAAACCTAACTAAAATTATATTAGATATATAATTTTAAGTGGACAAATATAGGAGTTTCTTACTCGCTCACATTAAAATGCTCTCGTTAAATCAATGTTATGTAATGGTTATGAAGTGGGAATTTACAGCAAAGGTTCCGAGTTTTTTCCCTGTGCAGTACATGTTATGTCTGAACATGTATGATTGTCTTGATCTAAATGTTTACTATGATTAATATTCATATAAGTATGTGTGTTACAAAGTATAAGCATAATCATTGTTATTGAGTTATTAAGTTCTAATAGTACAAAGCTCTTAGCATATTTTGGGACCACGATTTCTAGATAGTAGTAGTCATTGATTTAAATATATTTATCTCAATGGTAGTAGTTGAGGTACTTTTGCATTATCCAAATTATCGTATATAAGTAAGAAGAACACAATAAAACACACAGTTTCATCCATTCAAGTTATACTGACAACAGTCTTTGTAAAGCTACTACAACAACTTAAAAGTACTCATAAAATGTTCCCTCGGGAAAATCTAAAAGAATTTCAAATATTATATTTGATTCAGCCGGACTCAAAATATTGTCACAAAAAAGCATGCATAAGGAATTGCGTATTAAACATTGGAATATTAGAAAACTCATAAATAGTAAACAATGAAGTTTAAAATCTCGAGTAACGGTCATAAACATTATGCATAAGTACATTTACATTCTTAGTAACTAACAGAAGGCACATTGTTTTATTACAAAACAATACAAAACCAGGATTGTAAATAAAAAATAGTCTGCATTTCATATTATATATTGAGCACATACTAGAATCATTGCGAACGTTTGCAATTTCCATGTTGGCGCAACTTCCGTTAGCTATAACCATTTTCAACGAATGTTAAACCATTTTGTGAGAGAAATAAAACATAATGTATGAGCTGAGATCACAGTGTTTGATGTGAAACAAACTGCTATATTTTCACAAACGTAAAATAAATCATATTTTATGCAAAACCAATAAACTGACCGCGCTGAACATAAGTATATTCTAAACATTCAACAAACGGTTTGAATATATTTAAACGCCCATATCATTATATTAATATCATAACACCACTTGCTTAAAATTTATCAATTAATTTAAATTTTCAATTCCCAAATGAGATATAGGTACTAAAACCGCTATGAAAGCACTCTTACCAAAAGTAAAAATAAATTGAAATAATATAAGTGAATTTAACCCTTAAAAGTCCAATACAGTGATAGTTTTAAAAATGGCTGATAAAAAGTACCGCCACCGTTACACGGATTTAAATTTAACCGTAAACGTTTTTCAACGTTGATACATATAAAGAATTAAATAATCGAAGAGTATGATTGTTTTTTGGCAAGACGCGACGTTTGTGTAGAGAGACGAATCGGGTACACCTCAACCAGTACCTACACGTGCTCCAAAGCCTGTCATTAGCCGAGGCGAAGGTTAACGAAGTGTAATTTAAGAGCGGCGCCAGATTAGGCAGTTTTTTCAATCTTGTCCAGCTCCCAGCGAGTTCTCGCAGTTAAACGGTCTCGCTATGCTTGTAATCACATGCAAAAATAAAAATATTACAGGGTCGTTGAACTGTGAGGTAAAAACTATTATAAAAAGTGACGTTGAGAAATCGGGCTCGAGCGCTGTCAAAACATACGTCACGGGATTATGGATGTGTCGCCCGCGGCTTAACGCAGCGGCATGCGTGTAGTGCAGGAGTCGCAACCATCGGCCACGTCAATCACTATGCGACTAGCTATTGACAAATTATTTTGTTTTTTTTTAATAAATTAGTATCAGACAACAGATTGTAAATGTCTCCATCATCATCAGCTCATTAAATGTCCCCACCGAGGGCATGAGCCTACCCGTATCGGGTGATTAGGCCTTAGTCGTCCACGCGGGCCCAGTGCGGATTGGACAACTTTGCACACAACCTTCGAATCTCTTCGTAGGCGTGCATGAAGGTTTCCTCACGATGTTTTCCTTCACCGTAAGAGCGTCGGATAACGTACATATATTTTTGAAAATTCGAAAACACATTGGTAATGTCTCCTGTCGCTTGTAATTCCTATAAAACAGCATTGAGAAAGGTAAAGGTCAAAAACGGATCTCATGTTTTTTCCCCATACAGTGGCATGATAAACAACTATTGGATACTAATCGGATGTTGAAGAAAAATATCAAGAGTCAACCTTTGATTTCGAAGGCACGAGGATCAATTGCTTAAGCCATTGGTTTCGGCTACTAGTTTATGACAGTGGTTGTTAACACTAACCAATACTCACTAACCCTTTGATCGCCAGGAATCCAGACACAATGGAAAATCTATTGTTTGTGATGCTTTAAGGCGTCTCTGGCGGTTAAAGGGTTAAGGTTGCGTGGTTTACGGCATAACCATTCCAAAGACATGCTATTTGGGAACGCCTGTGCTATGTAGTGGGCGTTAAAGGCTGGCTGATTGATATTTTTCCATTAAATTACTGTTGCAATCGTTTCTTAGTTGTCATAAATAGTTTCGCTAATATGAATTTAAAAATGAAAAAAGACTTGTTTAGTCATTTATAGCAATAATGGACATGTTCTAAATTTATTTAAGCTCTAATAACTCTTAATTCAATACTGTATTGATTTACACTAAAGAGTCCATGAATGACATGTAATTCACAACGTGTCGCATTAATAAATCAATTTTTAAATGAATGCATAAATTGTGATATGAGCGAGTCGCCCTTAAAAGGTTGCTTTTTTTTAACCGGCACCCAGTTTCCTTTTTTAGTCTGTCCCAAGTCCTACGATAACGCTCGCCGACGGCTGATCATTGTTTGCTAATGAGAGACTTCGGGAAGCGCAGGTAGCCCACCGAGATCTGTTAACTAAAACAAATAAGATGTCAACCAGATAGCACCAACCTCTAGTAAACAGCGCATTCTATTTCGGTGCTGGCCTTAACTTATTTAAATATAAAAAATATTAGTGATTGTGCGTAGTCGTCATTTTGAATTCGACCTGAAAACATTTAAATAACTAACATTGGCTGTTTGCTCTAACGCCTGTTATTATTAACAAAAAGGTTGATATTAAAAAAAACTTTAATGACGCCTATAAATTATAAAAAATCACTATGTGACATGTTTTGGTTAATCTATTTGTTAAAATGCGTACAAGCCTGAAATATTATGTAAATTACATTTAAGCATTTTGTGCATTTGAAGATGTTTAAAACAAATATGTATGACTAAAGAGGTTGTAACCTGTTCATAAAGATAACGGTAATATCACTCAAATTAATTATTCCTATACTATAAAAATCATTAATATAAAAGTCTTCCTGTTGTAAAACTGGACAATAATCGAAAATAGCATATAACGCGCAAGCTGCCATAAACTTTTACCGGCTACAATAGTATCAATTACAGTTCACATACAATAATAAAATTAGTTGTTACTCACAATCCGCAGAACAACGAGCGCAGCAACATCCAAAGCTAACGAAGGAATGGATTCAACCTAAACATAATATGTACAATTGTACATTAACAGAAGTCGTCTTATACACTAAATTAGGGTCTTTGCTTATGAAAACCGCACGAGGTGGAATATCGTAGGCGGCAAGCCTAACGGTCTATTGATTGGATCCTTTTGACGTTTAAAATTTCACTTTGACATATGGTGAAAGATAACCCACCAGAAGAAAGTAAGGCCGGATGATTACGTAAAGCTATTCTCGTGGATTTTATAGTTAACAAATACCCCATCACGCACTGCAGTAGTTCACATATGACATGATACCACTAACAGATACAACAATTATAACTTTCAATTTATTAAAAAGTTACAAACAAATTGTGATAATATAGCACCCACAATTTTACTTTACAATATTTTTTACTTTACCATTAATTTTTATTTTAAAAAACAACATTACAAATTTTACAACCTCTACCTCTCGTCTCATTTTATATAATAACGCCAATCTAAGCATATCTATCAATTGTTCGAAAATATTTTCTAGTCGAGTATAGTAAATATGAAACGTCTGTAAATAATTATGAATTACGAGTATATCCTATTAATGTTCCAACTAAAAATATAAAAAAACTGACAACAAGGAGAGATACATTGAAAATTACACATTGTAAAAGTAATGTCTATCAAGATACAAATTTGCACCAATTTAATGTTATAAAATACCATGACAGAGCAGTGTACGTAGCTGCTGTGATGAGTCGTTAATATTATTATGTGAACCGATGGAATATGTCCGTTGTGATACCTTTGAAGAAATCAAACATCTCCCCACCTTCCTCTTCGCTTTCCGGTTCAGCAGATTTAATAATCTGTAAAAGACAAAGCACAGATAAGTTTTTACATTGTAGGATACCTACTAGGGACAAAATGTTTTATATATTTTTTTATAGAAAAGCAACGAGCAGACGGTTCTCCTGACGGTTAGTGATATCCCTCTTCCATGAATACTCGAAACTACGTTAAAGCAAAGTGTTCTTTAAAAGGGAGAGGTAAGATAAAATATGGCGTGGAGATGGGAAACTGAATGATCCTAGCACGAATATCACTTTCGGCCCCGTTGAATACTTTGAAACTTAAAGACAAGGTCACGGGCTGGCTCCCCGTTACGAGTACGTTTATCCATAGTTTAGTCCTCAAAGTTCAATTTCATTGCTAAGTTTGAGGCGAGATCACGTTTTATGTTGGATAACATTCATTATTATTTAATTTAGGTTTCTTTAGTCACCAAACTGTTGGGCTTTGATTACTAACAAAACTCTTAAGCATTTAATAACTACTAAGCAATAAAAACATTGTAGCTGGAAAGAACTCTTATGGAAAATGGTTTCCTCCGCTGACGGACATCGTCTACACCGGTTATGTCGTTAATGCTTTGCTTGCCTTATAGATTCTTTCTCAAGAAGGCATGATCTATATTGAAAATCCTAAATCTAGAAACGCGGCTCACTGGGAGGTTCTTTCTTATTTATATGCCGCAAAGTAAAACTGCAATGTCAAGAAGTTGACGATCAAGAGGACAATATTTTTCTATAAAAGAGTTTTTCCTGTCATAAAAATTAACGACTCATGGACAATATGAACATAAATTTAAGAAGTCTGAAATATAGTTTGGACTGGGTAGTGGGCTGGTCACGTAACTCACGTTTGTCGTAATACAATACTTAGATTAAAAATAAACTAGCGTAAAATACCAAATATTACTTAATCAAAAATAACTGGTTTCAGGAGACAACTCGTTAATTGTGGAAACTAACCCAACAAATTTTCTCATGGGCGGAAAATAGTAATTGAACAATAAACAAAATTGGTATGGGCTTACCACTTGATTAGGCTCGTATACATAAATATTATGAGAGTCTAATAACTTGAATTAAACATTAAACAATCAAACCCACTATGATTAATGGATCAAGAGAACAGACCGTTATTGCCAATACACGTTTATTGGTGCATCATAGTTGTATTTTAAATAGACTCGGAATACCGGATTTACGAGTAGTTATCATATTACACTAAGGTACTCGTAACGAACTGTTGATGTTTTGAATCATTACAGATAGTGTTGCTGTATCATGAGAATTATTAAATGTATGACACAGAGTCTTGACATATGGACATAAACGAAAAAAAATACCAGTTTTTTGACTGACCAAGGAAAGTTATTATATAAGTCAAAAATTTGTGCAGTTATACTACAAAAGTTTAAGCAATTTAGCTTAATTTTAATAGCATGTCAAAATGAACATAAAAGATGAAAATAACTGGAAACAAAACACGGTAATCACAGCCGTGTGAAGATAATAATTTAATAATGATATTAGTGTAGTCCGAATGTTCAAATTGCTTCGATTATTTAGCCGAAATAAAAACTGACATACATTTAAGACAAAAGTGTAATTGCAAAAAAATGAATGGGACATGGGCAATGAGCATATTTCGTGTTCATTGTAGGCGATTTCTCAGGGCGATTCGTTAATAGCTGCTATTAGCCCGCCTCCCGTCAGATATCAAGATGTTGCGTGCGGACTACAGTGGCTTGTGCCAAACAAAAAACACAATTATGTTACTAAAACGGTAACATCGGATTGATAGTTGACGCGAAGATGTTATTACGGTAAAACCGTTGTCACGTTTGTGTGTGTCAAGTGCGGGTGGCGACCGCACCGTGACCCCGGCCGTCGCGAATTTGTCCAACTGTCAACCGTCACAGAGTGTACAAATATGGAAATGGGTGGTTTATTAGCAATTAAGATGGGAACTTGGCGAGATGATGGCAGACGCTAATTTATTATGTGCAGACTCTTTACAGGAACCGGGAATGATGGAATGTTACAAAGTCCAATATTTTGCGATTTGTCCACCGTTTCGGAATGTTTATGTAGGTGACGTGGACGGATGGAGATGTTTGTACACATGTATTTGAGAAATGATGTTCGCTGGTGACAGTTGTAAGAATGTAGCGAGTGGAAGCGGCGCAGGTCATTACGCCGAATCTACGCTCGGACACGGCTAGGCCGCAACGCAACCAATACCGTTGCCATCACAGCATTAGGACACGGTTAACCGCATCCACAAATTAACATAACAACGTTTTCACGATTTAAATTGCTCAAAAAACTATTAGGAGGCAACAAACAAAAAAATACATTGACAGTACCAGATTCACCTACGAATCCGCTATAGAGAATGACAGCTACATTATTTTAATTTGATTTGTCCATCTAAAAAAGCTACAACGGAACACACTTCTAGTGCGCGTGTACGAGTAGGTACGCATCGCGCGGATTTTTCCGAGCGTTCTATTTTTTTTACAAAACTAAGTGTATATCGATGTCAGACGGAGTGATAGGTACATAATACGGCAATGTTCATTTAATTAGAGTATGCAAAAAGAATAACAACATCGATGTAATTTAAAAGTCACTCCTGATGGGAAACGAAAGTAGGGCATCGGTTTGTTAAAAGAGCAAGATAGCGATCACGTAGCTAGAGCTGTGCTATTAAATTTTTCCGGTTAATTTTGGCGACAAACGGTTAGTGAACGGCCGTGATGGCGTCGCCCACACGAGTCGCCTCATCCGATTGGTAACCGTATGCAAAGTTAACACAAAAATGCCGAAAAACACACGTCATTTGTCCTTCTTTCTCTAAAAAAGGTTGAGCTGAATATCAAATTACCAACGCCGGAGTTTGGCGTCTGGCTAGGCAGACTGTCATGAATATTTATTGCATTTTATGTTTCATAAATACTCGGTACTATGTATGGAAATTATTTACGACAAAAACGTAATTGTTCTACGGTAAAAGAAATAGGCATCGATGGGTCATTGGTATGGGCTGTTGCCTTCCGATCTGGAGGGTACAGGTTCAAATCCCACCATGTACTCGTACAATGTAAATGTATTTTCGATATAGGTATAAATGTATTTTAGATATATAATTATATGTACTTTTATCCGACGCTCTTACGGCAAAGGATTCAAAGGTTATGCGTAAAGTCGTCCAACCCACACTGGGCCCGCGTGGACGACTAAGGCTTGTACACTTGTTACAGGTAGGCTCGTTCCCCTCGGTGTGGACGTATATGAGCTGATGTTGAGTATTAATTGAATGTATGAGTATAAAACCAAGAATGAGTAGCGTCTTTACGCTACTCTACCATAATGATGCCGCATATAAAATTAAAAGGTTAACTTAAGAATATTTTACAGAATACTTATAAATGTCTCAATGGGGAAATTGTTACTTCATTGCCGGTGCTCATTAGAACCTTAAAGGGTATCGTTTTCATATAAAAAGCGTGGACAGTTAATCAATTAAGAGCCGTAAGTGATTTTAAATAAGATTGTGCAAGGTTTTAATTTGCCGTGGAGCAAGACTAATAGTCCGTCAAGGGATAGACGCCGACGGGCGAAAGCTGCTACTGTCATCAGTTAATGAACATTAATTGTACCCAGGTATCCCTATTTAAGGAAATAGCTTTACTAGAAATAAGGGACCGTGGAATTTCAACTAGTCTGTCAGTCAGGTAAATTAATAAGCTGCCTGGATGCGCGCAGTCGGATATCTTTCTTTACAAGAAAGCATTTTCAATAGATGGTTGCTATTAAAATGTAAATATTTACTGATGCAATTGTTAACCCACTTTTGATAGTACACATATATTTTCTGTTATTGTTTTCTTTTAGTTGATGCGCTTATCTTAAAGTAAACATACGTAAATGGCAACAACTTATGGCTCCGTATCCATATGTCTCCACAACTGGAGAGAAAAACAAATGACAAAAGACTGATATATACATACACACATCGCATTCCTCCCTTTAGGTCAATTACATGTAATGTAAAATGCATCGGTGGCTCAATGACTGGGAGGCGCAGGTTCAAATCCCGCCAAGTCTAATGTGTTTTAAAATTTTCGAGAATTCAAAGTTTGAGCGTGTAGTCGGCCAATCCGCACTGGGCCCGCGTGGAAGACTAAGGCCTATACACCCTATATGGGTAGGCTCGTACCCCTCAGTGGGGACGTATAATGAGCTGATGACTATGATGATGACATGTAAGAGCTATATTTCAGTATCCAAGCCAATATATCGTCCGCTTTCGAGTGATAGAAGTGAATAACGAAGACAAATACAACCTAAATTAACCAATAATGTCTTAGTAACAGATCATTAGATTAATCTGAATGTTGAAAACTACAAAGTTAGTACCCATCGGATGACTACTAATTAAAAGCACACTTTAATCATTCTAGGTTTTTCGTATATTTCAATAGAGACTCTATAAAATAAGAGTAAAAAAACGCAAAATTTTCTCTGGATTTAAAAATTTGAAAGACTGCTTGTGTACAATAGTTTGATTTTTTAACGTTTCATAGGGATTATTAGTTTCGATGGCCATTACGATTTCAGCAATATTTTTTATGTTACGTAACTATTGAGAAGTTTCGTTATTAACATTATTTAGTACCTATCATTTACCTATTTTTACAATGTTTCCCAAGAGCACGATAGTGATATAAAAATAGGTATAATTAAAAAGAGTTTGCATGTTGCGTTTTCGCCGCAACTTTCTCACGTTCAGCATTATTTAGTGGGTAGGTAAAAAGCAATGATGCGTAGCTCTTTCTAGGAAAGCTAGGCAGAATCATGTCGCGAGACAATATGGACCGGCCGCCGCGTCTCCATACATACACTTACAAAAACTTAATGAAAGTTGAAAGTAACGCTTTCACTTGTTGGTTACATTGTGCGCTATCTCATGTACAATACCAAAATTTCTACATTTAAAGTTTTGTTTTCCTAAACAATAGGGGTGGCAAATGGCCGGACTCTATTCACTAATGTGGTCCGCGTTACCGCATTATTTAATGACACTATCTACATATTTCGATTAAATGTAGCTTACATAAAGCGTTTCAAGTTACAATTGAACTTCGAAATGTTTTATTTTAAAATTTGGAGAGTTATTGACCTTACTCTTAAAAAACAACAACACGACAGAGATTCGGACCATTTTCTGTAAAGCGTCGCAATGGATGCAAGACAACAGGTGAAGTCAGTTCCGGTCTTACAAGGAGTATTTCTTAAAGATGCTGTTAGATAGGGTGCGTTTTCATAGGAAATGTTAATAATGGCTATTTAGTAGTCGACCATAAAACATTGGTTATACAACATTTAAAATTTATTTGAAAACTGGCTTCTTTTTAAAATTGATTTTGGCTGTTCACTTAATGGTTCAATTATAGCAGCAGTTAATGGCTGCTATCGTGTGATACGAATAATTGGAAAAAATGAATTACTATTCGAAACATTCTAAATATAACCTTCGATCATAGAAACATGGTCGAAGAGTACAAGGAATCAAACTATTTTTAAATTAAATAAGCAAATCTAATAAACTTTAACAAACAAATACCGTGTAACGTGTAGGATCAAATCCCAACCTTTTCGAATTAATCTTTTATTGGGTATAAATATGTGATAAACGATTGCATGCAGTGCAATAAAAAACATTGCGATTATAGCAAACATCTTTTTTTCAAGTATGTACATGAAGCAACTATGAGCATTTAATATTCATGGACTTGAAGATATGATGATTACCTTAAAACGTTCAACTTTTAGAAGTATTTATGATACAGCGTCAATGAATAAATACCCGTAGTTCAGTTCAATCAACAGCATAATTCCGCACATAAATATCACATTCCATTTTTGCACTTGTATAATAATACCAAACGCATATTTATAAATCATAGTAATACCATTTTATATCATTCGCATAAAAGTTAAGCCATATTAAAGTAGTCAATAGCCCATTCATTTTTATGTCAATTAAGTTCAGTACGTTACGACGCATATATTTTTTATTAAACACACACAAAGATAAATGTGATGAAATTGCTTAATATTCTTTTGATTTATTACGTTATGAATTCCTAGCTTTTATAAGTCTTTTATTACGACCGTGTGCGTGTGTGAGTTGTCTTGGTTAAAAGATCTGTCCCTTTGGGTTTGCGTGGGGACATGGATCCGAAAGTAGTGTGAGCCACAATGAGTTCTGTACGTGAATAGAGTAGCGGGTGTTCGGTATGTGAGCGGCCTACACTAGTGCAAGCACGATTGCACTTTTTATTGCTAGGTAACAAGCACCCTCCATAGCATATATCACGGGAATGTTCGGATGAATTATTCGGACTCGTTCCTTACGCCACATTTCATCACTGCACATCGATGCAAATAGATATTTTATCCACAGTACCTTGATTGATGAATTGAAATCGTACGTTTCCGTCAAAAATGGTATTCCTTTTCTGAGCAACGTCAAATTTATGATTGCAAATAGTCGGCCGTCGTGATTATGTGAACTTAACTTTGCCTTTTTAACACTGCTTGATTTAGAGGTCTTAGTTTTGAAAAGCCACTAGAGGCATGCTATAGTGATTATCACTTTTCAGGATTTTCCTACAATGATGTGGTCTTTATTGAAATTTAAATAACTTGATTGTTTAAAGTAAAATATGATCGTGGAGGTTTCTTATACCGTAATTCCCAGCTGTCATTAATATGGCTTCTATTAATTTCACGTCAGGTAGTTTCGATTGTTTATTTTTCATAAGAATATTCTGCATACTCGTAAATTGAATTCTATATATGTTCACTATATAGAGAATGAATGTAAAATTACATATTTAAGGAATAATTGTACGCTATATTTTGTTTTTATTTGGTTCATAGAGTGCTATTGCACAACACTCTATGAACAAATAAAAACCAAAACGTAAGTCTATGTCCCACTGCTAGGCACAAGTCTTCTAGCACACAATAGCTGGCCTGATGGCCGTAATTTAGTGGGAACAATTTGGATTGGATATTGTAACAATGAGAACGTTACCGATCTCAGCGTATATCATTTGGGACTCAAGCAAACTTCACCGAACAGCGAATAAGGATCAGGCGACCTATGTACGCGCACTGGACCAGCGAACGCAAAGGCGCTTTTGTTGAAAAATAAATATTGGGATAAGCTTTTTTATTCCTATAAATTAAAGTTCGTTTTATTTTTTTATTATTTTAATCGATTAATTGAATATTGCGGTATTTGAAAATTTTTCGCATTAAATATGGAGTTTTAATATGAGTGTCCAAATGATTACATATTTTATAAATATAGAACAAAATAAATATCTTTAAGATTTTATGAAAAAATAAAAAAGACAAAATATACGTAAAGGGTGTCTCTACAAATATAAAATTAAGGAACCTTTTGTTTGCACAAATAACGCATGTACCGACATTCTGGAAAAATACACTAATTTAGATTTTACCGATCACAGTACTTTCGCAAAGTATTATTCCTCAATTAGATATATCCGAGATCAAAAGGTTAATTCTGTGTGAACAGGAAATCTCTGCAATCATAAAAATTCGTCGTAATGTCAACCAATTAATATTATCACCGCAAGACTTTTTTCTTCATTCCTTTGAATCTGTTTGCTTCCAGCTGTATTATTAACTAAATTACTGGTTTGTGAATGTTTTTAATCCAATATGATTTATGTAAGCGGCGTCTACAAATTACTAGCCATTATAATAGTTTAGCAGCACGAAAAGGTGCGTACGGTGTTGCCAGGGCCGATAAGGAAATAAATAACAGCACGGATATCTACTAGTATAACTCCAATGAAAATGATATTGAAATGTTAGACTGATAAAGCTGTAAAAGCTATCTGCCGTCGAAAGTACTATTTATTAAGAAAAAATTGGCCAAGTGCGACTCGGACTTGGAGGGTGGGACCATAGAGGGTTCCACANTGGCCTATTCATGCCTAGTCCACGCGGACCCAGTGTGGATTGGCTGACTATTCGCAAGCGTGCGCAGGTTTTCTCACGATGTTTCCCTTCATCGTAGGGGCGTCGGGGTAACGTACGTATAATTTCGAAAAAACATTAGTACGTGGTGGTAATGAGCACACATCAATGAGCAAGGCACTCTCCAACGCAATCTACAGTACCAAGCAGTACTATATAATAAAAATATGTTTATTTACTTAGGCACCTACTACAGATTTATTATGGGAGAATAATAGTTTACCGTTAAACGTATACAACAAACACGTTGTTAGATTTCATGGTAATGGACATCATATGTTTTTTTAATTTTATCATTCCCATATTTAGGAAGTTGGAGGGAGGGGAGGGGCGTCATACTTTTTTCACTTAGATTGTGTATCTCGCGCAAACTATTCAATTTATAAAAAAATATATATCGGAAACCCTAGTATCATTTTTCCAGACCTGCAAAATGATATACCACATGTGTGGGTTCGATAAAAAATCATCAGTTCAGTGTATGGGATCCGTTATTTGCCATTTGGCTACAGAACTCAAAAATGCGTTGAATAAAACCCGACTTGAATTAAAGGCGGATCCAGATTAGGCGCGAGGAGGGGGTCATATATTAGTAGTCAAGTTAAGAACTTATAAGGTATTTAATGTACGTTAGTATGGTACTTAAAAATAGGGCTCAGGAGGGTCATGACCCATGACCCATCCTGGATCCACCGTTGACTTTATAGGTTAACCTATCAAATTATTCTTTACAATTTCAGCATATTTTAAATGCTGTATCATAATTTTATGATTTCTGTCTTAAGACTCTATGCTTCTCAAATCTTTATTAAAACCAAAGTACTGGCTACTTTACATTTTATAGTATATAATTAGTAATGTTTAATTATCATCAATTTTTAATGCTATTTATTCGACTATTACAAAAATAAAAAGGTAGAATTCCATTTCTCTGGCAACATTACGTCCGGTATGTCAATTCGATTGTGGAATGGATGGCTTGTTTGAAATTTTCGTAATAAGTGATTATAGTGAAAGATATAACGGCTGTGGGTTATGATAGGCAATCGCACACAAATCATCGGCGGCCCATCCGAGTTGACCCGTCGTCTTTACATGCAATTATAATACCCTTAGGGTCTTAAACCAAATTGCGCTTATAACTGTTAAAATAATAGCTATTACTTGTATTAAGCTTGGGAAAGTACGCTTTATGCAGTGAAATAGAATATACTAAATATATTTTGGATAGCTGTATTTTAAATTGATACATCCTACCCAATGCAAGTTTGATATCATCACTTATTTATCTTTTATGACTTACACGATTAATAAAATAGTCCTGAGTAGGTTTTTAGGATCACCTAGGTAGGTTGTTTAAAAGGGCACACGTCGAAAGGATGCAGTTGCGATGATTTCCAAATAATTACCTACAACTTAGCTGACAAATACAAACAAAGAAGAACACTTATAAATACAGAACAATAACACTATGAATTTTTATTTCAGAAAGACTGCATTATTTAATAAAGTAGCTGTCCAAATGTAAAGGAAAGAGCGTGTAAATCCTTCCACACTTTATTATAATGGACAGTCATTGAAATATCTATCATCTGAAGCATATCTCGCGAACTGGTTTCGCCTTGTAACGCGCGAACTTTGCATAAGAGCACCGACGTTTGAAGCCGCGACCCTCACGTGCGGGCCGTTTTGAGCTCTGTGCCATGTATTTTTTGTATGCTGTAAATATAACGACATATTCTCCTTTTTACAGACTTTATGTCGGAAATAACTATACTGGTTTTAAAACTTTTTTCGCATGTGAGCATGATTTGGTGAATTTATTGAGCAAAACTTTCTTTCAGTCTTATCTAACCTCCTCACATGATTGTTGCTTTCTTGAAGTAAGAACGGCAAATAGTTAATAATAATTCTAGACCAGCGTTGTAGTTTGCAATCCAATATAGCTTACAAGTAGATCATACATAGAGCGAATAGCGATAAGGTCTTTGTTAATAAATAACTTACTCGAACGGCTCAAATAAAGTAACAATACTTTATCTGAGCCGTACGTGACAAAGTATTTTAGAAACCTAATGATCGTTGGTTGAATATATTGATTATAGTTCCTCACCCGAATTCCTTTAAATTCGAGATATGCTCTGAATTAAATTTCCACACCCCAATTCGTATATATTTTAGATTGCCATATATACGCGAAAGGCATCAAACAACGTAATCCGGAAACAAATATCACTAGTTGGTTTATCGTTACATCCTCATATCTATTCATTTATCAAAATCACCTCCTTATAGGTACAACATAGAACAATTATAAATTACCTGGTGTTGTGTGGGCGGAGGCAGGTCGTTCCACGCGTGTCACAAGTCGCCCCATATCACGCAGCGGTTGCTCTTGTCGACGGACGCCAGCAGGCCCGACTGGGGGTGCCACGACACCGCCGTCACGGGGGCCCTGCACGTCAACATATATCATAATCATAAATGCAACTGTATAGTCAGCTAGGATTTCCCTCAGCGTCTATAGAGTGATTAAATTATAAAAAAGCATGCAAAGATACAATACTTTTTATTTTTCCATGCTTTTTACGATTGAATAGTTTTCAGTCCAATAATAAAAATAACAATTTTCATATTTTTTACTGAAAGTCTACTTTGCGTATGCAGAAATAGCTGAACGCTTTGTTCAGTCACGTTACAACATTATACTTTTAAAAATAAAAGAAGATTGTTTTTCCTTATTATATTATCTACAAAATCGGTCCAGCCGAAATATGACCAAAAAAATGTTATTTTGGTCATATTAATTCACATATTGCCTGACCGCCGCAGGTGTTATATAGATTACTGAGGATTATAAGCAATCTCTGAATTATACAGATTGCCGTAACATATGCACTCTGTAGTTAATAGCTTCGAAAATATTTATTTCAACTTTACTCTGTATAGGGCCATATAAGTGATTATTAAATGAGTAATATATTCAAGGCATTTATTTAGATAAGGATTAATTCTGCAATGGTTGAATTCGCTTCGAAAATTAACTATTATTTGTCGTAAAAAGTAAATGATTTTTTTTTATTGTGGGATATCCATAGGATATACTCATAATTAAACCATCGCGGAGTTTTCTGAAGACCTTTTCACTGTGTTCAATACTTAGTACATTATTTTATAAATCTCGTAAGGCTCAGCCTCCGTTTATACAATGTAACCGGAAAAATACAAAATTAGTAGAAACTTCAAATAACATTAATTATCTACTATTCGATATAATCCGTTCCGTAGTTTTAAAGATATAAACATAAAAAGGGATATAGGGACAGAAAAATCGACATGGTTTTATACTACGTATGTATATATATATATATATATATTATGTGTTCATGTAGTAAAAACGATGATTTCAAATATTAAACAGATACCCCAATATTATTTAAATATAGGTATAGATGTAGAATATTACAGAAAGTTCTGGACTTCTGATCAACAACTGCTGCAAACGATGTAAATAATTTAAGGATGGCACCAAATGTAATCCTGGACAACAACTATAAACTTGTAAATATTAGAAGAATTCCAGTTTTGTCGCTATTTAAACGAAACTTATCCCAAATCAAAATTTATAAATCATGCGCAACTTCATTGCAGACTGTATCAGAAGCAGGCAGCGCGCGTGCGCCCCACCAAAATCGCATTAAGAACAATGTAATTTTTATAATACATATTTACAAAGGGCAATAGTTACGCGCGCACTGTTTGCACTGGTTATGTTCTACTGGTAAATAGGTCCCTTGTGCAAAATAGGCTTTGAAATGTCGCCCGGCCGTGGTGTACGACGCTTCGCGCCCGACGCCCAAGCGTTCTTCGCTTGTTGATTTATCGGATTCGTACCTTACTTCCTTTGTGAGCATTTCAAAGGATCGAGAAAATAAGTGAATTAACCCAGGCGTTTTACTGTTTTTGTTGTATATTTAACACTGTATTCAGGAGAGCGGTGGGACGTTAAATGCCGCCTTTGTAGACGTAATGATTCATGAATAAATCAATCAGGCCTTTCTAGGATTCATAACAGATGGCCGATGGGGCGTAAAGGTTCTCGAGTGACGGCCACGTAATGGAAAAAGAAGTGTAGGCCGCTTCCTAACCAGATGGACTGGAAACCTGGTCAGGTGGCTAATCAATGGATATCTATTCATTGCTAGGGGTTTCCGTCAATATCATTAGGGTTAGCCTTTGTTCAGCAGTGAACATTTATGGCTGTAATGATAATACCTACTACAAACTACAACACCTTAAGTAGTGCTAGCCGAATTAAAAAAAAGACCACTCTTGGTTTTGAGGCCAACCAAAAGCTGACACAAATTATTGATAAATAATTATACCATATACCAAAACATTACTACACTATAGTCGAAATAATCTAAGTCGTGTCTGAATTTGTAATACGTTTTATATAAAATGTTGCACTGAATACAAATCTTAACTTGAATGTAGCTTCGCTTTTATACATTTAAATAATGTAACTAAACGTTCAAGTAACAGGTCAAAAACAGTATGTAGTATTAATACAGTATTAATACGCAATCAAATTCAAATGGAACCAATAAATAATTAAATGAAAATTCATAACAAATGCAACAATTTTATTGATTACAACATTACATTATTCGGTAACTAAAATATATTACACCCTAAACACTTAAAAATAAAAAAAATAAAACTAAAAATATAATTAAAAGAAGTCCCTTTCGGCAAAGTTCCGAAAATACTGGCAGCGTTACCTTTTTGGATTGCCAGACTGATTCTTTGACCAAGGTAGCTGCCAGATCTTCGGTTAAAATTAAATTAAGATTTATTTTATTGATTATAATAATTGAATAATTATTAAAGGCCGTGTCCGCATTGCATATTCTCATTGAAGTAGCGATATTCTAAATCGTTAGAATGAAATTGACAAAAACAGTTGTAATTTATTGGTTAATAAACTAGTTTACTATTATAAAATCTATAGCTTATTACATTTCATTTGATGTAGATGTAATTTACGACGTTATCATCATATTGTATTTTTCTGAGAACTTACTGCGATGCAGTTCTGCTGAACGTGCAATATTGTATAATTAATAATTTCCTCATCATTTAATTTAGTTCGTTTACAAGTTTTTATGAATTTAAACACTAGTGTACCTACAGTAAATTATAAGTGAAAACATACGCTACGCCACACACGCTCCTAGATAAAATTATCGCTGTATCGCGGTCATATATTAAATGTATTTTAACACATAAATGCGCAGTTAAAAATTCTAGTTCAGGAATTTTGACAAAATCTAAGTTCGCCAGGGTCATAAAGCAACACCAGCCACCACTAAACTTTATTTTGAAACTGGATCGTTTTGTGTTCGAGTGTGAACCGTTATTATTCTCGGAACACGAGGAAACTATGAACGGTATCCCTCGTTGTGTACTCGTACATTACGAATATTATGTCGCTGTTTAAATCTGTGTCACTGGCACTTTGAGATACTCATCGCCACAACTAATGCACGCCGTTTAATAAACCCAAAAAACTAAATAAACCGAAATGAAAGTGCCTAACCGGCGCGGTGGTTCAATGGAGATGAGAAAAGGCGGTCAAGTATTCAAATAATATATAAAGTTGCTAATGTCAATTTATCGTACGTGGAAGGATCGCCATTCAACCGGTACACACATATCATTTCTCGAATAGAAACTGTTTGTATGTAGCTTTGATTGTCGGAGGCCGCTTAAAGCATTATATCGTATCTATGCGGAGCAAGGGTCCTCATAAACTAGAATTAGCGTCGGGTTTGTTCGGCTCGTTTACACATACCGCTCCCGGTTGCGTATAACAAGCTTCCCGAGGAATATCCAATATGGAGACAAGGAAGCGCCGTAAACAATGAGCAAATCTGGCACCACGAGTTAGCGATTGTTTCTTGTTCGAGTAAAAGTAGATGCGATCTCCTCTTATATATCGTGTCGCGCCTCTGACGCGGTCTATTAGGAGTTGTAATCGCCGTTATTTTACGATACCTTATTAATTGGAATTCGTATGCGGCTAATTAAGATACGGTTTTTACTCACCAGCCCATAGGGCATAAATTAAAACGTTCTTGAAAGTTATAATTAAGAGCAGAAACAGAGTTGCTAAAAATATACGAACCAGAATCGCAAGGACGTTGAATCGATTGTAGTGTGCGATGGAAATGTGATTAAAAATTTGTTAAATCGATTTTGTCTTCGTATGCAATGGCGTTCGATTCGTATAACAAGAACGGATGTTAATAAATGTACCGTTTATATTATTCGAGTCGCGCCTTGATTCATAACCACATTATACGCCTACTGTGTTCGGACTTCGGAGACAGGTTACCGCGATTTCAATACCTATCCGCAGCAGTCGTTACCTTCCAGTACAAAAAGCTTAGCGACTACTTAATGTGAATGTAAAATATAAAGTGCACACGAGTAACACGTTGCTATTGCATAGACAGGAATCTCCGCTAAACAGCTGCGATTTCGAGCTCCAACATGTAATAAGAAACTTATCAATTATGCCTCTGTTACAATACCAACCAGTACATTTAAAGATGAACCAACCTAAATGTTCCCATAGCCTGAAAAGATTTATAAAAAAAAGTACTCCCATGCACCGTAAATCATTAAAAGTATAATTTTTATAGTTACATTTTTGTATTAAAGGTAAAATAACAAAATCATCAATATTCGACTTAAATGTTGGTATCGTATTGTGTTCTGCACGATATCAATGGGTCATTGTAACAGGGACGTCAGTAAATAATGCAGCAGACAATGCATGCTCGATAAAGGTAGGAAAATGGACATGGAATGCCAAGACAACATCAGATCACTAGACGATTGTCTTTGGAAACCATAGTGGTGTTACCCGAATGTAAACTGGATCTTTGTCCATCATTATGCTTGGTTCTTAGTTATAAATGTCGTTATTTGACAGTTTATGCAACGGGGGAGATGGTTTAAGATCGTGCGATAATCCTGTTTATTTTGTTAATGAAAAGGTCAGTTACGAATCTGAGCAATAATAACCGAAAAAAGCCACACTCCAGTCGATGACTTGTGTTTCACCCTTTGAAAAGTACTCTGTCATACCTAAAGTTTAAGTTTATAGATATGTATGTCGTAGATACCTAAACATGACCACGATAGCTTTGTTAAAAGTCAAAAGGGAAACATAAAGAACCCCGTAAAGGGCCCATGGTTGACTACTCGTATAAAGTAAGACATATCAATGAACCAAAAATGGTTATCAATCAATCAAAAACATCATAAGCGAGAATGTTATTAACCTGCTTATATTTTATATAGATAGATACAATCGATGCATGTTAATATAATCTAACCAAATGGCATGTAAAAGATGAGATATAAAATCAAACAATGGACCGCCAGACGCAATTTGCAATATGCAGTATCACGTTGAATAATTTGACCTATTCCACTTTCGCATTTGCTTGTATTTAACATACAAAAGAAAAAAACGATGCAACGCTTTATGAACATTTTATTGTAGATTGTAGGTGATTGCTAATTTGTTCATATAATCTTCTTAGCAGCCATTAAAACATTTTGAGGCCAGTATGACTGTTATTTAGTCCTTTCGCGTACAGGTGCAAAGATATGCTGGGCACGTTGTTAGATAGGCTAATGTTTGTACTACACCACAATCTGGTAGTCGACTCTTTTACCAAAAAACCCCACTGGCAAAATTTACCTTTGCGCACATCAACTCGTTAAAACTGGCGCAATATGGGGTTACCTATGTCCCGTAGTGGACTGCAACAGGTTCAAAAAAACAGTTGGCGGTTCGCCAGGGCTTCGTTCAATATTAGGCTGGATGCATTCAAGTGTTTAGATGAGATTAAGGTCAACACAATAAACATTCGATCGGTATGCATATAAACAGACGAGGTTGGCTTCGGACTCGGTTATAGGTATGCCTTTACATTATAATACTCATAAGGTGTTGTGTACATTATAGGTAAGAGGCAACGTGTGGTCATTTTGTTCTCCATAACTTTGTATCTATAATCATTTCGTAGGCCGACGAATACAACTCATAATGTCCAAATTTCATAGCAATACAAGCATGCGTGATTATAAAACCTGGTGCGTATCGGAAAAACCTTCATTCAATCTCCATAATGAAGGGTTTCATGCCGTAATGGAGCAAGTACCTGTTATTACTTTACAGTTACGGGTAAACATGCAGAAACAAACCGCTGAGGGTTTCGGAATAATGGTCTCATGTTGTCGAGCTCCGTACAGGTGAATGTATGTATGATCATTTACTTTTGAGTTACGAAAGTTGTTATGATACTGATTTAATTTCAATAATAGTAGCATTTCCATTGTATAGGCTATTGCCAACATTAAATATTAACATTATGATCTTATTATGTATGAGCGACCATACTGGGTTTAAGGGTTATTCACTTAATTTAAACATTCTACTTATCTGACGGTAACTTTCGACCGTCAGTAACAGGCCCACGTCGGATCGCAATGACATACATTTTGATTTCACACAGCATATAAACATCCCTCTGCATGGTACAGGCCTCCTCGCAGCATAGCTATGGTAGTATATAGGGCTGTAACCCACCAGCGCACCATGCGGATTGGTCGGTGTTAACGACTGCTAAGATTGTAGCCGACATTGCCGGCTTAACGTCTTACTTTGGCCGGATTGTTTCGGGCATTGACAATACTATCTTATAAATATGTACGTTATCGACGATCTTACGGTGAAGGAAAACATCGTGAGGAAACCTTCATGCACGCCTGCGTAGAGATTCGAAGGTTGTGTGTGAAGTCGTCCAATCCGCACTGGGCCCGCGTGGACGACTAAGGCCTAATCACCCTATACGGGTAGGCTCGTGCCCCTCGGTGGGGACGTTTAATGAGCTGATGATGATGATGATGATCTTAGCACGATGTTATCATATCACAAGTTAGGACGACATTCAGATCACTGGAGTACAAGTTACCACATAACATAAGGCGGGTTGTCTGTTTTGTTGCTAACACATGATAATTATCATCATCTTCAGCTTATAACGGCCCTCTGCAGGGTACAGGCCTTTCCGCATAGCATAGCTATGGAGAGAAAACATATTAAATCTCCTTTTTATATGTTGTAGCAGTTCATCAAATATTGACTGTAATATTAAATAGTTGGATGGACATCAAGCTATTATCATAAAAATATTTCACTAATTTTGGTTCTGACACTTCGCTAGCGACAAAACGAGGCATGAACTTGCAGGATTTTTTGAGTTTTAAAAGCTAGGATTTTCATTGCTTGGGACCTTGAATTTTGCATTTTCTACTCATAGTTTAGTTGCGAAATTGTGACTATGGTATCCTAAAATGTTAATGTTCCTAAAAGGTTGTACTCAAAGAACTGATTGCGTGCGGCAGCAGAAATAAACAATATTGAGGTACATACAGGATTACAGGAACACCCGGGTAACCCACCAAAACGGTATATTCACGGGTTTGGATACTCACATTAATCACTCGTGAGTTTGTTGAGAAAGAAACATGACAATTATGATGTCTTATAGAGTGCGGAAATTACGGGTTGAGATGACACGCAAGAGAGTACTTACGCAAGTCGCCGGGGATGTGATTAGTCGCCGTTTTACATAAATAGTTGGAGCAAACATCCGTTCAATTAGCAACTAAGTGCGTCGTCGCCGGGGACAGTTCATCGCAAATATTAATTAAACGCGTCAGATACGGCACGATGGTTTCTTATGGCCTTTCCTTATTTAACACAACATGACGCAGTTACGATGCAACACGCGTGAGTTCAGAATGTATCTGATAATAATTTATTAGTCCAAGGAATAAATAAACGAATCGTTATGTGTGGGATTATTGATAAAATTCGAGTGTGTTTGTAATATATATTGAAAAAAAAAAACTGCATATGAATATATATTATAATTCAACATTTTTTTGTCTGTCTGTTCCGGGTAAAATCTGAAATGGCTGGACTAATTTTGACGGGACTTTTATTGCCAAGTAGCTGATGAAAAACTTAGGCTACTTTAATTTGAGAAAACTAAAGTACACTCTAACGCATATAAAAGGGTTTTGATTCGTGACTTAACAAAGCGATTTATATACAATTTCATACGTTTTACTGTGGGAGATATATTAAACTGCGGGTAATGCCGCGGGGTACAGCTAGCTTATCGATAAGATAGAACACATTTCCGAGTTGAATATCTTGCAGTGACCGTACACCGGGTGTGAGATATTTATTCATATCAACAATGTAGAAGCCCATAAAGATCAATCGATAAATATCATTGAGACAATAGATATCGAAATCGGTAAGTCACTGCATTTGGGACGGGCGACACGCGCGCACACCGCGGCGCATCTAATTGAATATCTCAGTCACTGAGCCTAGCACGGCCATCGTCCGGAGCGAACCGAATGTGATTATCGGTAATGGTTTCAAATTATATATATTAATAAAAGTAAACATCCTCTAACAAACATTACTCGCATCTTATTTCATCCAATCTTTTATAGATACGAACTGTTTTAAGTGTGAATATTACGGCAAAAGCTTTCACATCCTTAAGCTCTAAGTCTAGCAGTGGCCTATCACGGGTTTTATACTCACAGAAAACTCCAAGACCAGTTAACAAAAATGTCTATGCACACAAATGTTCGTAGTACACTGATATTGTACTCAAGTTGTCGCAGAACATTGATTACACCGAATAGGTCTTCGTTACTAACCACATGACGTATAAAATGAATCCCACCAAAAACATTTCATGTAAATGTTGCCAAGACGACACATATAGTAAAGTTTGCACTGTAAAAAACTACATATTGGTTAATATGTACGGCTTCGCCGTTTCGCTTGTCGTGGAGGTCAAGCGAATATTCAGTTTCTGATCTAAAGTAAGTAACGAAACAGCTTAGCCATACATTTACTTCGTGTGTGACGATGTGACGAAATCGGCATATATCAGATTTCAATAAAATCTCAAGCCTTAGCCATAGCTTTTCAATTGAGACTTTATATTTTAAATTAGATTTTTATCGATTTTATATACTGAGATAGAGATCCAACTTAGTGGGACATCAAAAACCATTTCAAAAAAATGACGAAACACCTCGAGAAAAGGTAGGTAGTGTCTGCCCTTGCGGTTCGTTTGGCTCGTCTTGGCGGGGGCACTACCGTTCCCCAGATACGTGGCAACAGCTTAATATGTCAAAACTATTCGTTAGCTTTCGATTGTCACTTGTCTACGGGCCAAGTAATACGCTGCACGTGCTCCAGGAAACACAGTCGGCCCCATTGTTCACCTTGCATTATGTGTGCTTTGTCTAAAATGCCTTATTCAATCCTATATTTGCTTACAGCGTTTGTTCCACATACATACACCACAGCGTGGTGGTAAATATGGTTTTTTTGATCGCTTACATAGTTATTTAGGCAACAAAAATACGGGAGGTACTTTTTATATAATTTTGGCACAACTTTGAGAAAATATATACATTATACATCCATACATCTTTCTAAACTCGCGTGCAAATCGACTCAAGCCTCAAGTACGCATAACAAGTGATATAACTAAAAAATGCCTTATTATACCTCATATAATGTTTTACATAATTAAAGCCTAGTAATTGAGCTTTAAAATGGTGTAAGTTGCATGAAAATCGATTCAGTAGTTTAGTAAAAAAAGGTTAATGCTAATGATAATGTAAAAATGTTGAAAATTCATACAATTCACAGTATGGGGTTATTGTGTTTAAATGAAACAAAAGTGCGTAAGAAAAAAAATATTCGTTCAATATTTGGTATTCCTCCTCTAGCTCTGATCACTGC